>VZRM01006404.1:957077-1106851 GCA_013397955.1 Grantiella picta | reverse complement strand
GTTCATTGCCTTCCGCGAGAGCGGCGCGGCTCGCCGAGAGCCTCTGCCGTGTGGCCTTTCCAGTCCCCCGTGGCGATCGGCGGGAACGGAGCGGGAGGTGCGCGGGGACGGGCGCGTTGCTCCCGGCACCGTGTGTGCAGCGGCCGGAGTGAGGCGTCCCTGCCTTAGCGGCAGCGGCGCGCCAGGGCGAGGGCTGGGGAGCAGGAACGCAGGGGAAGGGAGAGGGGGTTGGCTCGGGTGAGCCCCGGGGGCCCGGTGCTGGGCTGCGGGACCGGGGATGAGCCCCTGGGGCGGGGAATGGGACCGGCTCGGGCCCCTGGCTCAGGCTGTGCACCTTCTCGTTGGTACCTCCAGGATCTTCCAGACGATGAAACCGCTGCCCGTGACAAGGGGCAGCTTTCGCTAACGGGATTTCACTTACTTTACCCTGTCAGCTGAAGATGTTAACTTCGGGTGCAGTTTTTTGTATTCCCTCGAGCTGGTGTTTCATTTGCCTTTCTAAGCGTATTATCTTTGATCGTATTTCTACCATTATGTTTCTGTGAGAGAGCAAGGATTGTATTGCAGTGCCTCATATTTCATGTCACATTGCCTTTCCTTTGCATGCATGTTTGTGCCATGATACTATAGTTGTGAATGGAAAGATATGATTATCTTCTTTCACTATGGAGTGATGTTATAGACTGTAAATTATGCAACGGTAATTTGAAAAAGTTTGTAATGGCAAGTTTTCACATGTCTGTGCAGTGTGGGGTTGTATTTTTTTTTTTTACTAGGTTTTTGTAAACATATAACAGTAAATGGAAATTGTGACAGATTTAATATACCTGATATGGTTCAGAAAAGCCTCCTTTCTATTTCAGGTTAAATCAGCCCTTGTTCTTGAGAGTCCTCAGTTGTGCTGCTTTGTCAAAATTGTGTGCATTTAGACATTTGCCTGCAGATCTCCTGTCAAGTATGGCTCTGCTGAAGGGTAGTGGCCCCTGAGCAAAAACGCTCCTCAAGCAGAATCTCTGCTGTGACAAACTCCTGAGAAGCGGTACTGCAGAAACTATGCAAGCAGGTTTCACGCTCCTGAAGTAAACATGATGAAAACAGAGTCTTCAGGAGAAAGATCAACCCTCCGAAGTGCCTCTCCTCACAGAAATGCTTACAGAACTGAGTTCCAGGCGCTGAAAAGCACCTTTGACAAACCGAAATCAGATGGAGACCAAAAAGCAAAAGAGGAAGGAGAGGCCTCACAGAGCAGGGGAAGGAAATATGGCTCAAATGTCAATAGGATCAAGAACTTGTTTATGCAGATGGGCATGGAACCCACTGAAAATGCTGGAATTGCCCCTAAAACCAGGATAAGGGGTGGCCCTTCATCACCTCAAAGACGAGTTAGGCCCAAAGAATTTGTGGAAAAAGCGGATGGTTCAATAGTAAAGTTGGAATCGTCTGTCTCTGAAAGGATTAGTAGATTTGACACTATCCATGATGGTCCTTCCTATTCCAAGTTTACTGAAACTCGGAAGATGTTTGAGCGAAATGCTCATGAAACAGGACATTCAAATCGCTATTCCCCAAAGAAAGAGAAAATCGCTTCCAATGATCTTCCGGATGAGTGGTGCAGCTCTAAGTCTCACAGAGGCAGCACTGATTCACTGGACAGTCTTAGCCCAAGGACAGAGACTGTCTCTCCAACTGTGAGTCAGCTCAGCGCAGTTTTTGAAAACGCTGACTCACACAACGTAATCGCAGAAAAGTCGGAGAACAGCGAAGAGTACTCTGTAACTGGTCACTATCCACTAAACCTCTCATCTACTGTCACAAATATCTCTTCTCCAGTTGCGAACCTTGAGGGTTTCAGTCCTTTGAAAGAAGCCAGCACGTGGTCTCCCCCAGCCAAACAGAGTACAGGCGTGATGTCTGTTGAGAACTCTCAGCAGACTAACGCACCTTTAACACCGAGACAGAAAGTGTCCACTGGCATTTCAGCAGGTTCAAAAACAACTGAAGAAATAAAAAAGAGCACAGAGGCAAGTGCTGATTCTGTTGAGGGTTCTGCAACAGGTCAACAGGATTTGGTTGGCACACTTGACAGCAAAAGATCTGTGGACAGCTGTGCTAGGAGTAAGTCAAAAACAGACACAGGAGTTTTGGTGCAACAAAAGGAACAGTCAGAACATACAGAAGGTATCTTTGATCGACCTGAAGTTGCAGAGTTAACAAGAAATGCAGCTTCAGGTGGTGATTTTGCCACAGATGCAGTTTCAGATGCTACTGAGTCCCATTATGACGAGGCAAGTGAAAAAGATGTGCATGAAGATGTGAATAATTTTCAGAGTTCCCATGTGTACATGCACTCTGACTACAATGTGTATCGGGTACGATCCAGATATAATTCTGACTGGGGAGAGACAGGTACAGAACAGGATGATCTGGATGACAGTGATGAAAATTACTGTTATGAACCTGATATGGAATATACTGAAATTAATGGATTGCCAGATGAAGATGAAATCCCAGCCAACAGAAAAATACAGTTTAGCCGGGCTCCAATTAAGGTAAAGTTTCTTATGTTCCTTGTTTTTGCAGTTTGGTTTATTTTCAAAGGCAGCTTTATTTGAAGGAGATTTAGACATTTGATCTCGCCTCTAAAAAGATTTCAGAGGATCTTTGGAGACATGTTTTTATTGCAGTCAGCCAGTGAACATAATCTTAAATGAAGTAAGGCTGCTGAGCTCTGATGAGCTCATGCCATTTCCTAGATTTTTTGGTGGCTAACTAAACTAGCAGAATTTGAGAATGACAGCTGGGCTTGTGAAGTTCAAGAATTTTAACATGCATGTTTTGACTTCTGTGACTGAACTGTAACCACATCGTGAAATGTCAGTGTGGGTATTTGGTGGCTTTTGTGCTGCTTGTTTAATTTCATTTGAAATCACAACTTTAGATTGGATGGCTTTTCCTCAGCTCTCAGCAGATTCTTAAAGTAACTGCATATAAAGACTGTGTCCTGAAATACAGGGCGATTCTGTAGTAGAGGACAGTTAATATTCCACGTCTCAATTAGTGTCATCTTTTCTAGTAGCACTGTCACTTATTTAAATTTTTAAAGCATTTATATACATAGAGTGTATGTCTTAGTGCTACAGAAGGGTGAAGTCAGTTGACTGAAATACCTGTTGAAGGGTGTGCGTTTTGCAGAGCTGTTATGGTTTGTTTTTAAGTACCTTGAAATTACCACTAAGAATGTTGTTTCCAGTACTTTTCAGTTCAAGAAGGAATAAATAGTCAATAACTTACTATGTTTTGTTGTACCAGCTTTTCACTGCTGAGTCTCAGGGTTAAATATAAAAGTATTTTTACTTCCAGGTTGGTTTTAGTGCATGTGTGTGATGGTAGGACTCTGGCTGGAGATGCCACATGTCTCTAATGGACAGTTCAAAACCATAGTGATTTTTGCAGAAAGGGCTTCTCGGAACAGTGATATATCATGGAGTACTTGAAATTTAAACATTTTAAAATTAAAAATTTGTAATTGAAGTTGACTTGCTTTCATTTTGTGATTTTAGCAAGGAAAATTACTAAATCAGTGAACGGAGATCCAGTGTTAAACTCAAAGTAACGTGACTTACAAAATCTGCACTCACACTGCCTGTGGTTTAAAGTAGGGCATGATGTATATTGTATTATGAAGTTTTCATCTGAATGAAGCAACCAGATTTTCACATCTGTTTATGGTGGGATGGAGGGAGAAGAATGGTCTTTCTTCATGCTTTGAAAAGAGCATTTTTTACACTGAAAAAAAAGATTCCAAGACAAGATAAAGGATTTTTTTAAAATTCTGTTTTGTTAGTATTTTATTCAGTATTGCATCATGAACCAAAAATTTTAAATATTTTTGTTCCCTCTTGATTATTCCCATAATTAAAGTAGCTGTTTTTCTTGAATTTTTGTGGGGAGGTGAAGTAGGGAAAACTGTGATTACAAAAGAAGTTGTTCCCTCCACTGCTTTCCTCCCCCCCAAGCTATAGTAATAGACAAGAAGATGTTCTGTCTTCTGAAAGATCTGCCAGTTGCTTACAATGGTTCCAACAGATGAGAATCTAGAAAGTGACGCCACTTATTTTATTCTTGAGATGGTCAGACATTTCTGCTGTTTCTGAAAGAGCTAACAGTGACATTCTTACTTCGGTATATTGCTGTTGTCTCTCTGAATCATGCTGTCATGCCAAGTACTCTAAGAGTATTTTCTCAATTAATTATATTTTTTCTTTTCAAGTTTTTCATGCTATGTTCATTTCAGATTTTATGTATTGTACGGTAATAATAACAGTCCATCAGGAAAATGCTTATTTTTGTAAATAATTAAGAGTACATTTGTCATGGGTTTAAGCATAAAGCACTCTTAGCAAGCTTATCCAAAGTAAAAGAATCATTGCTTTAAATATTCTAGCATCTTTATTGTAGATAGGAAGAAAACAGAGTAAGAGCTGCGCTGGGAGAAAACAGTGTAGGAGGGATTGGGAGATTTGGGAGATCCCCTGCTTTTTGTCCTGGGTGCCTCCAGTGCATGCAATCTGTTAGTCATGTGGGGAAGCAGAAGTGAGACCATGTGGAAGGCTGGCCTTAGGAGGAGGAACTGCAGCAAAAGTTGTGGAAAAATAAAAGCTGCCTTTTCTCCACAATGCTCTGTAATTCCCTCGGCAGTGTGGAGCTGCGTAAGCCGGGGCAGGCTGCCAGTGGCATCAGGTCACTGCCCGGCCGTGCCACCGCAGGCAGGGACCCAGGGAGGGCAGCTGGAGAATCCCCTGGTGGGTCCTTGTGGCTCAGAGCCTCTGGGCTCCTGCACTCCTTCTCCAGCAGCACTGCCAGTGGGGCATTCTGCTGGGAGGCTGGGAACGGGCTCTGACTGGAGGTTTCCACGCAGCACACATCTATCAGTGAGCAATGCAGGCGGCGAGGGGGACTCGTGTTCTGTCCTCTCACACATCTCTAGCAGGTGAACTTACCCAGTCACTCCCTGTGCCCATCTGTTACACGAGGTTGTTGCTTCTGACTGAATGGACAGCAACTATTTAAGAATTTTCTGTTCTACACAATTTTGTGTGCTAGTGGGCATGACTGGTTTCATTAATACTTTGCTGGGCATCATCTCATGCGTGGCGTGATTGAGAACGAGAGAAAAATACAAAGCAATACAGGAGTATTTTCTGAACTGTTGGAAACTGATTTGTCTTTATAAAAATGATGCAATTTGTACTTAACTATTCTGCTAGATAGTGGTGTGCAAAGTCCAACCCAAACTCTAGATGTTTAATGCTTATTTCAGTATTGTACCTTCACTCTCCCTCCTACAGGAGAGCTCTGAAATAATTAACAAAATTGGCATTTGAACATGTAACTGGTGGAATCAGTGGGTAGTTACTGCCATAAAGTTGTTACTTGAGGATCTCAGCAGGTTTAGGTAAACAGCTTTGGACAGTTTTTCTATGTGATTTCTTCAGGCAGATATGTAAGGGACTTTTTTGTCCCTTTAAGGGAAATGCTGAGGACTAGGAGAAGCAGTGAAGTATAGGCAGAAAAATAAATAAAATCTTATTCATAGAATTGATAGATTGAATTCTGCTTGTCTCCCAGGCAGGAAAAAATCTCAGTTATTGAGAAACTCATTCTAAAGAGGAAGACTCAAGTCAATGCATGCAGGAAATTCTACTCCTTTACAGTCTGTAATTTTGCTATCACAGATCCCATGCTCCATGGACCATTTGCTCTGCTCTAGGATTATGAGATATATTTGCTATCTCATCTCTGTTGAAAGTCCCTTTAGGAGTAGGTGACTGCCCAGAGGCCGCTGCAAGCTTGGAGAGTTCCTAGGTATTTGGAGTGTGGTATTGCTGACGTGAGCAGTTGTGTGTGCCTGTGGGAGTTTAAATCAGCTTGGTGCTCTTCAATAAAAAGCAGCCCAAAAGGGCCCAAGAGTGGCAGCGGACAGGAGTGTGTTGCTAAACAAGGGATGTGGACATTACTGTAGCTGTTCATATGACTGTTTATGTAGTGATATAGAGGCCCTTATCAGCACTGGCCTGCTCTTCTGTTGAGGTATTGTGTTTGTACTCGGGGATACAACTGAAGCTCTCCAGGGCAAGTGTATGAGGTGAAAAAGTTAAGTAAATGGGATGAGGAAAAGCATACCCTGGTTTTTCCAGTGATACTTTTCCACCCAAGAAACAAACCAAACCACCACCCCCTGCCCCTCCGCCCCAAACCCAGCAACTCACTGATTTATTGGTCTTTCATTGGATTTTGCAGGGTTTCATGAGGGTTGGGTTATATACTGCTTCCCAGACACAGAGGGCTGATTGGACAAGGTTTGCCTATAGTGCAGAATTCATTAGCTCATGGCTTTCCACACCCTAGCAAATGGAAATGTATTGATTGTCCAAATCATAGTCCTTTTTGAGCCGTGCCTCCTTCATCCTGGGTAGAGTTAGGATGAAGAGTAATGTTCACCTTTTCTCTTTCCAAGTCCATACTTTCTGCTGTCCTGATAGCTGATGGCTGCATCTTCAGTTAGTGCCTGATTTCTGGCACCAGGTACACGCTAAACCATTTAAAGCTGTTAACAGCAATTTGTGTCTCCTGCTGAGCCTCCTTTTGCAACCTTCTGCTCCACTGACTCTGTCCTACCAGCCAAGGGGTTGGGTATTATGTGATCAGACCGTATGGCAGACAGCAGGGAGCTTGTGGTGCTGCGAGGGGCTTTGGTCCAAGCTGCTGGTGCAGTTTTCAGCATTCTGTAAAGCTTTCTTACGGTCCAGTGGTGAAGGGACATCTCTGCAGACCTCTCTCAAGTTTTGGGGGTAGGTGGGAGAGAGGGTAACATGAAAGGAAGGTATATAGCAAATGGCTCTTCCATGCTTCAACTAACTCCATACAAAGGGGATATAATTATTAGCGCCTGTGCCTCATATTGTGCTTCCTCTCTTTTTGCCATGCAGCATGACTGAATTTTATACCCCAAAACACTTCAGTTTTCCAGATCATGTCTCGTTCACATGTCCTCAGGAAGTGGAACTTGTACTCTCTTTCTCACCTTTGAAGACATTTTACCAATGCTCTGACTGTAGTTTAGTGTAGAATATAAATGAAATTTGTATTTAACAGTTGCTTTGAAATTTTTTTATGAACTACATTTTTTTACGAACTTCTTCTGGAAATCAGTTCGAGGAATGAGTCTTTCTTTCAGCTATTCCTCATTTCTGAGGGGACCTGAAAGATCATTTAGTTCCAACCCCCTGCCATGGACAGGGACACCTTCCATTAGACCATGTTGCTCAGTTCCATCCAATCTGGCCTTGAACATTTCCAGGGTGTCCGCAGCTTCTCTGGGCAACATGTTTCAGTGTGTCACCACTATCACAGTATAGAATCTTTTCCTAATATGTAATTTAAACCTACCCTCTTTCAGTTTGAAGCCATTCCTCCTTGTCCTGTCACTGCATGCCCTTGTAAAAAGTCTCTCTCCATCTTTCTTGTAGGCTCCCTTCAGGTATTAGAGGGCTGCGGTTAGGTAATCCCAAACCTTCCCTTTCCAGGCTGAACAATCACAATTACCTCTGCCTCTTCTTATAGGAAAGGTGCTAATGCTGATGACTATTTTGGATCATAGGAATCATAAGACAAGGTTACCCATCCACAAGCACTGTACAGTCTATGACTCCAAACCTGCCACAACTTCTATGTGTGTTTTACTTAATACAGAGTTGGAGTTAGATGATCTCCACATTTCCACCCCCAGTGAGCCTATGACTATAAATAAAATAATCACAGTGCATGTTAGGACACTTGTTGTTTAAGGCTAGTGTGGAAGACAGAACTTGCAGAAGGATCCTTGAGGCTATGTTAGATTTGAAATGGGTACAGAATCTGAGAAATTAATCTGCTTTTGAATGGGTTAATTATGAAAGCTTACAGGTAAAAAAAGATGAGTAACTCTGAAATCACTGAAAGAATATTTTATTTTCTTTAAATTTGGTTCACTACTTCAGCTCCTGTGTCCATGTAGAAGCCTAGAAGATGAGAGAACTAATATGTGTTCTCAAACGCTGATAGTCGGATAGCTGTGGAGCCAGCCAAGGACTGCTGCTAGTAATGTTTCTGAAGAAGGGGCCACACAGAGGAAGGGCAGCACTTTGCTGATGCTAATGTTCTTGTTTGGGCTCCTGGAGATAAGCACACCACTGTACAGCACAAGTGCAGGAATGAGGTTGAGAAGTGGACCTGCAATGTTGACCAAAGGCCAACTCAGTCATCAAGACTGGTCATCATTTGGTGGTCCTAAACACCACCAAAGACCCATAAAGCCCTCCAACCCATTTCTAGAAAGTCTAGAAGGTCAGACTGCCCATGACCACTAAGTGGCATGGAAAGTAAGAAACTTATCTCCAGGGTGGGGACACTTACCTATGAAAAGTTACACCCAGGAAGCCTAGGCATGCACACACCCCAGGACCCTGGACACTTCATCCGCTGTAGTGACACTGGAGAAGGACTGGTGATGTTTCTTTTTTCTTTTCTCTCTCTCCCCCTCTTAAATCCATCTCCCTTTTCCTCCCTCTCTTTTTCTCCATTCACTCTTCCTACTTTGTTCAAAACCTATTGCTGTGTGCTCTTACTAAGAGATAAGGGACTAACATACCAATTTCCGTGCCAAGTGCATAGTTTACTAATAAAATTTTGTAAGCTTTTGAGGACCCTCTGATATTTGTTTTTGCTTTTGACCATAAGTATCCATAGATTTTGATGCTCCCTTCCCCATAAGGGTGGGATGCCACAGTCCATGCTTTTACAACTTCAGGAGTGGGTGATAGTTTTGGCTAAAGCATGAAACTAGGTATTAGGTAAGCTCAGCTTCTGTCTCCTGTAGTGTTGAATATATTGCTGAACATTTATGCTCATATTCAAATTTTATAAAATGGGCAGCAAGCTGGTAATTAATTAATCTTGATGTGTGAAGTAGTTTGGCATACAGAGCTATTGCTTGGGTAGCTTGGAACATGTCTATTCTGCTGCATAAAATGAACTTACACCTTTTTCCAGATATTGTCAAGTGTGGGGAATTCTACTAACTTTAGTAATAAAATGTGTTGTACTGCAAGGATTGTCCTGCTAACGTAGATCATTTGCAAAAAATAGTAACAGTGTGAAAAATCAGGTTCTTTGCTCCGGTAATATGCTCTTATGAAAGATCTTTTTATGAAAGGCAGAACATGTATTTGTCAAGGAAAGGAATGAGAAATAAATACTAAGGATTCAAAGAATGGATGCACTCAGACAAAGAACAGTAAAGGGCTAAAGCATTTCAGAAGTTACTATTTTGATTCAGTCAATGTGGTGAACAAAGATATCTCATTATTTCTGTGGAATTTTACGCCTTCACTGATGAGTCTTTTACACACAGCTTCAGGTGAAAAAGATTTCTTGTATTAAGAGTTCATGGAATTATGGCATACAGTAATGGAATAAAGTTATTTCCGTGCCACAATATGCTGTGGAGACTTTAACTCTTCTATAAGCCATAATTTCACTGCTAATTCTAAGGATCAATAATTCCTGGATGCAATGTTCACACTCTTAGCTCTAGAACTAAAAAGAAATAATATTGCCTTAAAACTGGGTTTCATAAGCATTGAGGGCATTATAGAAGGACCGTTTGTAGAAACCAAATTTGGATTAAATAATTTGCATCAGAGATTTGTGTGGGTTAGATTGAAAGGGGTTTCTAATTAAAGGTTTTGAATTCCAAAAATGCAGACTGAGAAACTGTAGGGAAATGGTTTGAAATTCGCTGAACCAAAGAGCAAAGGGAGCTCTTTGATTCAGAATTAGAAAAAATGCGTAGGATTTGCATCCCAAGAAAAAGCAGACTACACAAGCAGAATGATTGCAGACCTACTCAGAAGAAAAGTTAGCCAAAGAGAACATCATAAGTTAGCCAAGAACTTGGAAGGAGTGGCAAAAGTGGTTGTTGAAAAAATGAAGAATGTCATAGAGTTCAAAAGTCTTAAATATGACTAAGAAGTTGCCAGAAGTCAAGCTGAGTTTGACCTTGTAAAGGAAAATAGCCCAAGTAGTAAAAAGCTATTCATCCATTAAAAACAGGAAAGGAAGGTGAATGTTATGCAGTGAGTATGAAGTTATGATCAGTTATCACCCCCAGTTATTGTGGAAATTCATATAGTGAAATGAAGAAGAAGCCTACAAGTTCCCAGTGCTCAGGTTTGTATGGGGCTGGATCAAAGAAGTTGTATTTTAGAAAATCTTGCAGCAAATATTTCAAAACTAAAAGAGCACTATCAAAGTAGAGATGGTACTTAACTGCGTAAGAGCAAATTTAATAGCTATTTTTCAGAAATAAAAGAGGTGGTTCTGGCTGCCCGAAAATTATTAATTTTTTTTTCCATAGTAAAGCAATAGAAAACCCTTTTTAAAGAATCAAAGGCAAAGAGGCAAATGGAATACATGAAAATGGATTTATCAGAGGTAGTATATGTCAGACTGAATTAGTATCTGCCTTTGATAAGATAAAAGACCTTGTTAAAAATTTCAGTAGTTCTGTCTCAGGAAGTTGGAGCACGCTAATGACAGTCGCTTTTGACAGAAAGTAGGGAAGCCTTATCATTGCATAGGATTACAGCAAAATATGGGTGACTGGGAGGACTTGAATAGTGGGGATGGATTTATGAGCTGAGAACTTTCACGGTGAACTAGTGACTCATTTGTAGGGGATGACAGCTAAGGAGAAAGACACTCTTGACTCTTGCACAGAATGACAGCAGCAACCCGCGCTCTGATGCAGCCATGAGGAAGGCAAATGGCATTCTAGATAACATGAAGGAAAATATTTTGGAAGCAGTAGGAAATTATGGGTGTCATTTTATAACTTGTCAAAGAAACTTCATCTGGACCGTGTCTGATGGATTCTGCTTAAGGCAAGTGGGTTTGCAGGAAGAGCTGTAGCAACTTGGTGCTCTTAAGTTTCTTTCTTGGTTAATTCTATCATGAAACAGGGGCCTTAAGAAATTTATTTTGCTCAGTGAGGGATGCACAAGGCCTGAAAAGGATCATTATTGCATACCTGCATTCCAAAGAAAAGACACCTGAAAACTAAGGGGCAGCATTCCACTTTCAAGGAGGAATTAAATGTTTTCCAACTAAGACTAAAGAATTGTAATAGCAGGCAATTTCCCTGTTTTCCTAAAAGACTACTGTGTTGTCTAGCAGTGTCTATTAATGATGGGAAGTGTTGCAATTATCTTTAGCTCTGTTGACTTGAAGGCCACAAATCATCTATTAAAAGGAGTACCAACATTCCTGTAATTAAATGGTACAAAGCAGTAGGTGTTAGTCTGTGGTGTCATTTTTTATGTAGAAAGTGTGCTATTGAGATAAGCTAATTTTACTGGAGTTACTTACGAGAGTTGATTCAAGAGACCCATCAGATCAGTCAGATAATTCCATATGATAAAGTCAGTGGAAGGTGTGAATGCACAGTTTTATCTCCAACACCCATTTGCCTTGTTCTATTACATATAAAGCTGCACTTCTTAGTCTATGCACATCTGTAACTTCTAATGTTCCACTCTGGAGTTTCCATCTGCCTTAGTATTCAGTGAATAATATCAAGGGCATAAGATGCTGGTTCACATTGAAAGGATATCTTTTAATATTCTGTCTGTGCTGCATGTAGACCTAGGGACTTCCATTTGATAAAATAGCTGTGTTTGACATTAGTTGTTTGAAAGCAATAAACTATAGAGGCTTTTAAAAGTCATGCTGTCAAACTCCTATCTAATTCATCTAGATCATGGCCTTTATGATAAAGCATTCAGATATTTTTTATCTAGCTTGTAATCGTCTTTAGATCTTTATAAGCTTGCAGTCATCTTTAGGATGGACTGTGGCATATTTAGGTACTGACACACTCTAGATTCCTTAGATGTGTAGAATCTGACATACTTAAATATTTACCTGTTAGCTCTGCCTATTTAAAAGCCATTGCTCATTAGTGTTGACTTGAGTGATTGCCCTGTAGATTTCATTGTGCATGGACCGTTCAAACAGAACACTCGAAATATTTCAATGTTGTATTTTTTGCAAAGGCAAACCAGAGTGAACTCATTAATCCAGAGGTTTAGAGCACTCTTGAAAAAAGCTGGTAATTTAGCAGTGCGGCAAAGTGCACTAACACAAATGAGAATGTTTCAATATGACATTTGAGAGGAAGAGACTACCAGACCGTGTAGCTCTTTATTCCCCTTTGCCCAGCATTTTCCGCTGAAGTAGTTGCTCAGTTTCATCTCTCTTAATTTAGTAGGTTGGCTAAAAAATGTTTCCTTGATGTTTAGCACATTTCTTTCATGTTAATTTTTAAGATGGGGGGAGGGAAATACCATTAAATAGAGGAGCTCTTTTTTTTTCTTTTTTTTTCTTCTTTCCTCTCTTTCTTTGTGTACGGCCAGTGAAAAAGTCTCCAGACTTAACAGCTATAGATCCAAAATAACTGCTGAGACTTACTGTGATTTACTGCAAGTGCATGACACAGTCATTACCAGTAAGCCTTGACCATTTAAAAAAGGAAGTTATACCCAACCAACCTCATAACCATTTTCAAAGAAATGACTGGCTTAATAGGTGAGGGGAGAGCAGTGGCTATTGTCTGCATTCACTTCAGCAAGGCTTTTGACATAACATATCCATTGAGAAGCCTGTTAAATACGGGCTAGATGAGCAGACAGGGAGGTAGATTGGAAGCTAGCTGAACAGAGAGATGGGAAGTCACAAACCTCATGAAGTTGAACAGGGAGAGGTGCAAAGTCCTGTGCCTGGCCTCATGCAGCATTATGTTCTGGGGGACCATCCAGTGGGTAGATCCTCTTCAGCTTTGCAGAAGAAGATCTGGGGTCCTGGAGAACGTCAAGTGGAATGTGAGTCAGCAATGTGCTCACATAACAAGGAAGGCTAATTGTATTCTGGGCTGTGTTCAGATGAGTGCTGCCATCAGGCTGGGTGAGGTGATCGCTCCTGTGTACTCACCACTGGTGAGGCCAGAGGTGGAGTTCTGGGTCCTGTTCTGGGTTCCCCAGCACAGGAGATGGGAGAGAGTCCAGTGAGGGCCCGTGAAGATGGTTAGAGGTCTGGAGCATCTCTCCTGTGCGGAAAGGCTGAGGGAACTGAGTCTGCTGAGCCTGGAGAAGTGCAGACCTCAGGGTGGTCTTATTAATGTATATAAATACTTGAAGGAAGAGTGCAAAGAAAATAGAGTGAGGCTTTTTCCAGTTGCGTCCAGTGACAGGGTCAGTGGGCACCAGCTGAAATACAGGAGGTTCCCTCTGAACATCAGGGAACTTTATCCCTGTGAGGGTGACTGAACTCTGACACAGGTTACCGAGAGAGGCTATGAATACTCCATCTTTGGAGATATCCAAAAGCTCCCTGGACATTGTCCTGGGCAAGGAGCGCTATGCTTGTGCTGGGGGATTGGAGCAGATGGTCTTCATAGGTCATCCCTTCCAACTTGAGCCATCATGTGGTTCTGTGGTGTCATTTAGATAACAGAAAAAATATTTTGCTAATAGTGAACTTTGGTAAAGGAAACAGCTAAATTGCATCCAAGACAAATTCTCTTGATTTTATTATTTGTAAAATATACTAAGTGACCTCTCGTATTATTTATCAGGTTTTAAGAATGCATGGTTTTGCAGATCCAAAGGTGGTGCAGCAGCAGCTCCAGTAGGTTTGATTATAACAGTTAATGTTGTTTAAATATATATGAGTATTTTAGCGAGAGCTTATTGCATTAACCTTGAATTTTTACCTTGTAATTTTGTAACTACAGATCGTTAATTTTAAGGATTGATACTAGACTTTTAATGTTTCTTGTTGATGAGAAGCTAGGCCCACCACTGCTAGTTGAAAAAGCTAAGAAAGAGTTTTAAGGGTTTTTATTGGGACATATTTTATTGTATACGTGAGCAGATTGACCTACCCTTCTGAGTAACATTTAACAAGGCAAAAGATTTTGGGGAAATATTTAAAGAAATATTATGAGTTAAATATTTATGATAAAGAGGAAAAATTTAAAATCTCCTGTACAAAAATAAAACTGTTGATGAATAGTGTTCATTTGCAGCAATCCCACTAATATTTTGCATGTAGCAGTAGCCAAAATCTGTATGGCTTTTGCTGGGGTAAGCCTCGATTGGAATGGGAGTGTGATCTGATTGCCCAGTTGAGTCCAAATACTCAAAAGCTGTGGTTAAACTGAAAAATAATCTCACCCTGTATGCCTTAAGTGAGATCTTTAAAAATTACTCACTTTGTAAAATGTACCGAGTTGCTAATTTTGTCTAGTTTATCTATGAAATCGCCCCAGTGATGAAGGAGAGGGGCGTTTTGCTGGTCTTGTAAAGCTCAAGAACTCCCCGAAGAGAGACCAATGTGTATGTCTGGAGATAACCAACATCCATTTATAAAACATGAGAGGGGTTAGTGAGAAGTTTTTTGAATACTTCTTTGAATAAAGGGGATAAAAGGTAGCGAATAGTAGAAAGTAAATTGTTCTTCACTACTGTGGCTTAAATGTGATTTAATTAAAGCAAGCCTCTTGTGCCCATATGTGATTTACTTTATTTTGTTTTTCTAGTGCAAAGGGTCCCTTGTGTCTCTAAGCCCTGAAGAACCTCTGTAGTTAATCCGTTCCATTAAGGACTCCAAGTTTCTGAGTTTGAGAAAGCTGGATTTAGCTTGAGAATGCTGTGCTGCTGGAAGCTAAATTCAGCAGTGAGAACCCTGGGGGCTTGACAGGGATGTCTGGGGAGCAGTGAGAGTCTCCTGCCCCAGCTGGGTAATAGAATGGGGGCTCAGGCTGGGTCCTGGTGGGGTCCTGCCCCAGCTTTCATAAGGCTGTGGTACTCAGCAGCATTGCACTTGCAGCCTTCAGGACACAAAGAAGCCACAGGATTGGTTTTTGGCCTTTTTTTTTAATAGCTAGCTGATCTCTGTTGCATCAGTAGTCCCTCAGTATAGCATTATCCAAAATATGCAG
Source organism: Grantiella picta (assembly GCA_013397955.1). Lineage (NCBI taxonomy): Eukaryota > Metazoa > Chordata > Aves > Passeriformes > Meliphagidae > Grantiella > Grantiella picta. The sequence goes on along the minus strand of VZRM01006404.1, from coordinate 1,091,754 downwards.
TTGAACCCTTTCTTCACCATTTTGCCTCAATTGTCTGCCTGATGCTACCTGAGCATTGTAGAGACTTTTTTGTTTTAAAATGTAGTTTCTGGTTTTTTTCTCTTCTCCAACCTTCACACCCCCCCACCCCTCCACCTCCCCCCCGATTCTGGACACTTCCAGGGCTGCAGTTTTGTGGTGGCCTAGGACAGAATTTCCCCTTTTATCCTCAGTTTGCTTGTTTTCTAGGACTACATACTTGACATCTTGCATTGCATTAAAAATTTGAGAGGACAACAAAGAGGCCTTTTTAATAATTCAGTTTATAATTTTTTCATTGTTTTATGTAGATCATATCACTTGAAAGAGTAAAAAATTTACTGTGGTCCCTTCTCCACTGAGTTTATTTTGTTGCAGCATTTTATATAGATTTTGTTTATGGTCTTTTATTATTAATAATGAGTAAATAATGTGTGAAGTAAATAGTTTCATATCCATAGAGAAGACTCTATGAATCTCTGGTTCTCATTCTCTCCGCAGTTCATTCTGATCTCACGCTTTGCCTTTGATAACTTGCTTCTTTATTGTGTAAGAGACAACAAAATCTAGATGTGCCATATGTCCTATCGCAGTTTTCCTCAAAACTGGCTGACACCTGAGGAGAGAAAGTGTTTTCTCTTGTCCATGTTGTGTGAAGTATCTGCTTCATCTGGCTAACTTATAGGCAGATCTGCTGCCACCACTTTTTAGAGGATACTCTTGTGCACCTAGAAAACTAAGACTTAAAAGAACAAACTTACTTGTGTATGCAGATACTTGACTGATAAATTATTGTTGTGGTAATTCATCAAAATGTTTTGAAAGATTAATTTTTGCTTAAAAACTCTGTAATTTATCCTTGCATTATAAATATAATGCTCCTAAGGGTGTGGGGCTTGCTTTTGCTGCAAGAATTTTCACAGTGCAGGGTAAGCCTGCCAGGAGGATGAGCAAAAGTCTGTTAAGGGTAAGCATGTCATGACTTCTCTCTTGAATTAGGTATTTTTTGTTCTCTTTTAAACAAGATTGGTACTATAATAATGAAATACTAGATGAAATTCTTTGTCTTTTATTAGCAGTGGAATTCGAAGATACCTTAAAAGAACGTGACTTGATGAATAATAGTTACCATTTAATGACTGGCTAGGATTACTTTGAAAATAAAGGTCAAAATTTTATCTTTTGTCTCACTACCTGAAAAAACCACTAGCAGTAGAAGAAAAGGAGAGCTGTCCCTCGTACCCCTTTCAGACTTCAGATTTTATTAAGATTCTAAAGTGAAAAAAAATGCAGTTGTACAATAAATGACATTTGAAACATCTTCTTTCTAATGAACTGCTTCTGCTTACATCTGTATTTATATATTTGGCGTAGACATCAGTCTCACAATCAGAAATAAGATATTTTTGGGACTCCTAGACATTGTGCAGCCCTTTGTCATGCTGCTGTCAGGAGCTTGATCAGTAAATTAGTTCAGTGGTACTGATGATGGACTTTAGGTGTTGCACCACTGACTGCTTCAGTACACTGAGCTTGCATGCAAGAATTCCTGAGCACCCCTACGATACAGGATGCAAACTATACTGCATAAGAATGGCAGACAATGGTGCTGGAAACCGTTGTTACATCATCGCTGAGTCCCATCATTTTCTGCACCATTTGGTTAGCACATACAGAATAAAAAGTAAGTGATCAGTATGCATTTATAACCGGGCACCTGGATAGACATGATGATGGCAGTGACCTAAAGAAACACACAGATAGTAATTTTTCTGACCTTGTGGTGTATTTAGCAGTGTTGAACAGAGTGGGCATCAGGAGAGCTGCAAAAGAGACAGTGCTTCCTTTACTCATGGATGTGCAACAGCAAGTAAACTTAATAGAATGGGAAAGTTTGGAACAAAGAGAACTTCTGAGAGGGTGTAATACAGCAAAATAAGGTGGCAATGTTAAAAACCTTCTGAAATTGAGATGACTTAGGGAAATTCTTCTTAAAGGTGGAAGCATAATTATGTCTATTAGATGAGGGTGAACCATTGCATGAATTGCCAGTGCACTTGCCACCTGTGCTAGAAGTCTAGCATTAAGATTGTAGGATGTTTTTTAGCTAAGATAATGACAATTGTGGGCCTTTATTCTGTGCTTTGACTTTGTTTTCCCAAAGCAACCAGCCCTGGGAATTGCATTCTGTTCTGCAAGGAGCCTAAAACAGTGCACTGAACATGTAGTCTGCTGTCTAATTACACTAAGTACTGGTGGGATGGTCTCTTCATCCACTTAAAAGAATTGTGTCAGAAAATGTCTGCTTCAGGTAGATCTCTAATGAAACACTGAACTGATGCTTTGCTGGAAATAGTTTCAATATCTTTTAATATTCAAAGAGATGCAAAGCTATTTTATTAAGAAAGGAAATGACTAACAGTTTATAATTCTCAGTACTTTTGTTTTATAACTAAAAAAAAACCAACCTGTAGTTTTGCCTGACAGTTTGTAACAAGTGGCACAGGTTCATGAAAGTGGCTATAGTGCCTTCAGTTGAAAGCACTTCTTTAGTGTAATTACTAGGCAGTGAGTCTGCCTTGTGTGATCACATCACAGCTCTGTAAGCCGATCAATATTATGTTTAGCTATTTGCTAGTGCTTAATGAGATTTCTTACTGATCTTGGAGTGCATGTACATCATCTCATGAAGGCTGGCAGCTTTTCAGGTGTGTTGAAAATCTACAACAGCATTTTAGTAAAAACTTTGTCTTGTCCCTACAGTTAATAAAAGAGCATGGAGAAGGGGTTCCTATCTTTGAAAGATGTGAATAGGAAGGGGACTTGGACCTCCATAATTTTCTAGAAGAGCATCTACCTAAACACTGCACTGTAGGTTACATTGTGTTCTTCCACCTTTTCAATTAAACATGGGACCAAAAGAACTGTCTGTAACTGGGTGAATTTGCAGGTCCTGGCATTAGAAAGAGCACAAAGGCAAATACAACTGCTTAGTTTAATATTTAGACTGTTTCCTTTAGGCACTGAGGGGGCAGCTTTGGGATCAGAGATGTGCTGATAGACTCGTTAGAATGAAATGATGAGGAGCGATTAGATTTAAGAAGAGATTCTTCAACATAAGGGGAATTGATTTTTAACTCCCATGTAGTAGATGAGCATTACAGGCACTTGGCCTTTTACATGGCGTGCACTACTGTCTTCTTCCTCTCTTGGACAGGCTTTCACAAAGAGAGTTAGATCTTCCTTGGGTTTTTGATCAAATGCGACAGCCTGCCTTCAGGAGGCACTTGCAGGCTTTGAGCCCTGAGTAAAGGAGGCATCTATTTGCAGCTCTTATTAGGGCTTTAAGCTGGAGGAAGTCAGAGAGACTGTAGTACTCAGTAAATTGATTCTTGACCCTAGACAGGGCCTTGCTTGATGTTTGTGCTTACTTTGTGGAGCACCACCCTTGTCACAACTTCGTTTCACTTTGGATTTTGTGGGGTGTTTAAGTGATCAACTGCAGGTTTTTTATGTAGTCCATACAAAAATGTCATGTTTCCCTTTGACCAATTGATAAGACCATAGGTACTTTACTGAATTGGAGTCCCCAGTTAGTAATAACAGATGTTATTTGCATCTCAAACTGAATCCTCTTCTGGATGCTTTTCCATTTTGTTTTCTTCAGTCACAATATCAGTTGAAACCTGCCTTTTTTTTTAGGTTGTCTCTCCTATTATGCTTTTTGAAAATGGTGGCTGGGAGGTGAGAAGGGCTGACATTTAACTCCACCACTCTAAAGCAATTTCAGTGTGGAGCATTCCCCCAGGGCTAGGATAGGGGGAAAGATAAATAAAACATCAGTGAATAAAGAAGCTAGAATGATTTTAAAACCAGGCTAACCAGGATAGGCTTTCTTATTTGTGTCTTGAAGACACAGTCAGGGCCTTATCGAGGTGTTCACTTCGTGGCTAGAATGTCTCTTTGTCTGCATAATGAATATAAATAAGTACAACAGATAGCAGTAGGGAGAGAAGCAGTCAGAGGAAGATGAAACAGTGCTCAGTTATGCAACAGGGATTAGTGGAAGAGGGAGGAGTAGCACTAAGACCTTCAAGTTTTAATGGAAAATAAAAACTGTTAGACAACTTTAGAATAGTCTTATGATACTGATGAATTGATGTCGTAATACTACAGTTCAGAAGGATAATATTACTCACTGTTTACAACATGTGCTCACAGACCTATGAGTGAATGAAGTGCAAGTCAAATTTGTGGAAGGAGCCTGGAGCTGTAGCCACCCATGCTGGAGCACTTGCCTCCTGCCTTCACTGCTGCTCTCTCCTGCACTATTGGGATTTGAGGGAACTTCTGTGCAGTCCTCAACATCTCCAAAACACACCTTCCACATTATTGTAGCTCTTTACTATCTGTCAAACCAGGTTTCAGAAATGCTGAAAAGGTAGGTAATAAATTGTGGACAGAATTGTTCCTCACATGTAACTGGCTGACAAGAGAGGGCTTGTTATCTATGGTATCTTCAGCGGAACTGAAACTGAAATTAATATAGAGGAAGTAAAAAAAAGTGGCTTCAACCCGTGCTTTGAGTTCCTAGTGCTTTTATGATAGTGCTGACTTTATTCTCTGCAGCAGTCCAATGTGACTCGATACTTCTTGAAAATACTATCTTTCATGGATGTAATTATATGCTTGGCCAATAGAAGTTGGAAACAAATTACAGTTCCCAGAATCTGTTCTCCTTTCATTTCTGTAAAGCTATCAAGCTATGATTGGGAAACAAGAGATTTAAGAGGGGGGACGACTGTCATGGGGAGTATGTGTATGTACTGCTGTAGGCAGCAGTATAAATTACATGTACCTGAGTTAAAATTAAGTAAGACAGGTTGGTACCAAAAGCCGTCTAGTTGTAGCTGTTTGGTGCCCAATAAAAGACTAATTTACTTTGTAATGTGGTAATTTCTTTTTTCTTATTTTATGTGTTAAATAAAATAAGCCGAGTAAATTTTCCTTACTGAGCCTGCCTCTCCAAATGCTAATTGCTGATGGATGGTTATAGAATTTGCTAATAATTATATACTCCTCACAACAAGAGATTGTGAACTTGCTTGATGCTCTCTGAGAATTTTATTTATCAAGGATGTAGTTTAGTAAGCTTCCAATTTGAAGACAAAACTCCTTTCATGGTTAGATTGAGTATCTAGGATTCTGCATGCAACTAAATAAATTATTGTTCTCTATATAGCACTGGATGCAAGTGCAGGCTTCTGGTAAGCTGTTTTTCAGAATACAATATTTGAAAAACCAGAGATTTTTCTTTTAAATTTGGAGGTGATGGCTGGTTCATTTTTATGTCATTCTGTAGAGGCAGCTATATGTTGTTTTATGTCATTTACAGATACTGGCCTTTTCTTTTTCCTGTTATGGTTTAAAGCATGTTTACACAGCAAGTGTGGTGACTCTTCCTGTATTAACCTAAGACTGAAGGTGCTGGGAGGCTTGATGCAGACATGCTAAGCTGACATAATTATTCCATCCCATCCTGAAGCTCTCTGGACTGCCAGTCTTTTAATTGCCTTATGGGATGATAAGACCTAGAGGGTGTTTTTTTTTTTTTTTTGCTGTTGTGTTCCACAGCCTTTGATTTAGGTTTTTTGATTTGTTTTGCTAATTGTGGGCAGATGTACAAGGACAGTAACATCCTGCTGCTAGTGAGCTGCACAAAGTAACACCTCTTCCCCAGTGTGGTGAATTCTACTTAATCAAGATAAAGTTTGGGGTTTGGTGTTGCTTTTTTTTTTTTCGTCCTCTATGTGGATATCTTAAAAAAATGTATAGTGTGTTGTGTTTTGTGAGTAGTTTTCAGAGGCATTATAGGGAGGATTTTGTCTTTGAATCTGCAAAAGATATCTTTTCCATTATGTGGTGTTATCTTGCTGCTCTATCAAACTTTTTTCTGGTACTGTAAATTAAGAAATCAGTGCACAAAAAGCATATGAGAATTTTGTGTGACCTAGGACTGTTTGTACTTGATGCAAAACTTTTTCAGTTTATTCTTACAGAAACCCTCTGGATTTTTGCAGTAGGTGATGGTGTTTCCAGCTGAGAAGCAGCTTACAGGATTGAGCTCTGAAAAGTATTTCAGATATTATGAGCTGGTCTTTTCTCTCCCAGATTTTTTCAAAAGCCTTCAGAAATGCTGTTTGGAGCACTGAAAAAGAAAACTAACAGTTTCCCACAGCATAGAGTAACAAAAGTGAATCCAAGTGATTCCATTGCATATAATATGTCACAATGATGTATTTAACATAAATGAAATTACCCAATCCAGGCCTTGACACAAAGACAAACTTTGTCCCTCAGGTGCCCACTGTGTTGCATCCTTGGGCTCTGGCTGTATGTCAAGAGTTTCTGCCCCATCTGGGAAACAGCAGATGCTCAGCAGCAACTCAGCATGTTTTCCAGAAAGCCTCTCTCCCACCTTTGCAGAAGAAAATTGTCATCTCAGTCTGGGAGTAACTTGCCTGTTTTGCATACAAAATCTTTTTTTTTTTTTTTCCCGTATTGCATCTCATATACAGGAATGCCCTCAGTTAAAAACCTTGCCTACAAATGTATATTGTTAGTGTTTTGCCTTGAGTTCAAATTTCAGTGTGGATTGATAGTGCAAATGAATGTTTCTTGTGCAATTTGTGCAAGCAAACAACACCTAGAAGGCATGTAAGGCCAGCTATTTTTATTTCTCTATGTTATTTTTTAATTTGGTCTAAATTACGGGTTTCTCTGGGGCTGAAACATTCTCACCTTCTAGTTTTCACAGTCAATTTAAACATTTGCTGAATCATGACATCCAAATAAAAATTGCAAATGTCAAGTACTGTGTTTAAGTGCTGTATCTAGTGATAATTAGGTTTGCATGCAAGAAAAAAAACATAATTTAAATAACAGAAATAATAAATTTAAAAAATATTAATAATATATAAATAATAAATAAAATAATAATAATAGTAGTAATAAACATAAATGCAGGCAATATTTTTTTCTGCGTTGTTACCTAACTGTATTTCTTGAAACTGAATTGCCTAAAATTTTAAAAAAAACCCTTAGCAGGCTTCTTAAGTTCAGTTTTGTTGAGCTTACCCATTTTCAGTGGCATTTGTAGTGAAACTAAACTGGGGACCTGTGGAGAGCTAAACCCATCTTCTGCCATCACATTGTTTTAAGTACTTTCCAGGTTTCCTGTTGCTGCTGGGATCCCTGTCCCTGGTTTACTGTACCCCATAGCCATGCAGCAGAAACTTGGGAGGCAGCCTGGGTTGCACAAGCACTAGGGCTTGATCTACCCATGCTTGTGGTGTTCAGGGAGAAGCACCATCTCCTCTGTTCCCACATCAGGTGTTCAGGCACTGTTAATGAACTTGCAGTTTAAACATCAGAAACACTGTTCTAATCTATCCTATTCCACTTGCGCAAGTTAAGTAAATTTTAGGCTTATCTAAATAGCTACAGTTCTTCAGGTTCTCTTCTATTTCCATATGGTACCTCCTAAATTTTTTGAGTTCCTTATCACCCTGATGACTTCCCCATGGTTGGTCCAGTTACCTTGGAAACTGGTTCACCCGCACATCTAATCTCTGAACTGATGAAATAATATGTACTGCTTGCAAATGAATTTGAAGAAAGCTTTCTCCATTCTTAATTGAGGAATGTTAATCTCTTTGTTCCAGAAGTATCAGAATTTTGGGGGTGGGGAGGATGGCTCAGGTTCGAGTAAAATATTCTACTTGTTTTTCCTTTTTTAGTCCTTGAAAACCTGGCAAAGAGAATTAACCTTATTCCATATTTTGAAGAAGATGTAGATATCTCTTGAAACCAACTGCTGGCAAGTAAAAATTGAAAAAATCCAAAGAGGCACAAAGCTGTTTACTAATGGGTGAAGCTAATTTATGCAGCTGTTGAATCAGTGTGGCAGCAGCATTTAACTGCATGGTGGTGCTTCAAAAATGTCTCCTTGTAGAGTTGTGCATAGCTGCTGCACAGTCACAAAGAGAAAATAAAGAAAAGGAACAAAAAGAGAGTACTTTTTTCCCTTCAACTTCTTCTCTAGTTTTCCACATGTAATTGCTCGTATTGTGTTATCTCCACACTATTGTAATTTCAATTTTTAGCTTATATAACAAACACTAGAAGTTGTATCCAGTTTTGTGGTAACAACATAGAAACACTGATTTTTCTTATTGTTTTCTGGTAATGTATTGTAATGATATCAAGACTTATGAAACTGTTTTTTTGAAAGTTTTACCTGGGATGCAGAAATTGAACAATTCTAGTCTGAAGAAACAGAGCAATAATTTATTTTCATTGTAAACTTATTTATCCATTATTTCTGGAGACCTTTCCTGATTGTTAAACTAATCATAAGAGAAAGCACAATCCGACACCAGAGTTCATTGTGGTGTCATGTTTTCTAAGCAGAACTCAGTGCTTTTGTTATCCAGTGTATTTTAGGTTTTTACGGGTTATATAGCAAAATCATACATGGCGTGACATGAATGATTTTTAAAAAAGTAATTAATCAATGTTAAGCATATATTGAATTGTGGTAAAAGTATTCTCTTTGCAGTGATACAATAAATAGTTGATCTACTGTTTCTCATTCATGCATTTTTTTTCAGTACGGTCATCTGCTTCTCCCTCTTTTTGACACATTCAGGTCATTGAAGCATTTCCTGAGGGTGCTGAGGGCTTTCTTATATTGTTAGATGTGTTTATTCCAGAGTCCAGGTAACAAATTTTCATCCTGAAAATTTATGTAGGCTCAAAGAGTTCTAGAATTTTTAATAGGATTTTTTTTCCCCAAAGCTTTATCAAGTTTGCAAACTGCTTAATTGGGAGGAAAAACATGAGAGAGCAGGATTTATATACTTAGCTGAAAAGAAATGCAGTTTTTCTTGTTTGGTTAGTCTACTTATGGTTACCTACTAAGATTCTAATAATTAGAGACCAAAGATTTGGGGATAGGATTTAGGAGGGGGTTTTGTTCGGGTTCGTAGAAAATCTCTCCAAAACTTAGAATCTTGATGGAAAGTGTGCATTGATTCTTTTGTGATGAATGAATTTCTTCTTTTCCACATGCCTCTGGGAGAAAATATGTGTGTACTGTAAGATTTATACTTCTTTGTTACTTGGAAAAAAAACCAGGGTGGCTGAAATCAGAAGAAAAAGTGCTATGCAGTGAAATGATAGACTTTCAGTTGGTATGCATTTGCACTAAAGCAAATTTAATTATCTTGATTTTTATCTACTAAAGTACGGAATATGGATGGTATATTTTCCAGGGTTTTCAAAGCATTTAAAGTAAACAAGAAGGCCATCAGGTGCAGTTAGCATGGATTCACCAAGGGGAGGTCATGCTTGACCAGCCAGATGCTGCTAGTGATGAAATGACTCACCTGGCAGAGTGGAGGAGGGCACTGTGCCTTGTCCACCTTGACTTCATTAAGGCTTCCAACACCATCTCCTGTGGACATCTTCACAAAGAAGCTGACAGAGTGTCGGCTGGATGAGCAGATGGGGAGGTGGGCTGAAAGCTGACTGACTGAGCTCAGGGGCACAAAGCCTAACTAGGGAACAGTAACTAGCAGTGGACCCCAGGGGTGGTTGTTACTGGGCCAGCTCCTGTGCAACATCTTCATTAATGATCTGGATGATGGAGTAGAGCGTACCCTCAGCAAATTTGCTGATGGCACAGCTCTGGAACGAGTGACTGATGTGCCAGAGGGTCATGTTGCTGTCCAGAGGGCCTCAACAGGAAAAATGAGTGAACAGGAGCCTCATGAAGCTTAATAAGGAAAAGTGCCAAGTTCTGCGCCCAGGGATGAAAACCCCCATGTAGCAGTTTATGCTGGGGGCTGCTCAGCTGGAAAGCAGCTTTGCAGAAGAGGTCCTGGGGACATGGAGAGAACCGATTTGAACATGAGCCAGTGACGTGTCTTTTGTGCGTACCTAAGGAAAATGTTTTACTGTGAGGGTCACTGAACACTGGTACAGGGAGTTTGTGAAGTCTCTGTCCTTGTAGATCTTCAAAAGACGACTGGATGTGGTCCTGGGCAGCTGGCTCTAGGTGGCTTTGCTTGAACAGCAGCGTTGGACCAGATGACCTCCAAAGACCCCAAACCAACTGTGAAACTTGTTTTGGGCAATTCTGTAACTTTAGCCTATATAGGGAACCGTGAAGTGTTTTTTTTCCTGGCAGTGCTGTAGACTTGTAAGTTAAATAGGAAATTGGGCAAACAGGTCATGTCAGTATGTAGGCTGAAAACAGTAGTTAGGCCAGTGAGAAACTACTGGATAGACATACTCAAGAGCTGAAGAATATTTTCATTTGATACTGACCAAAAAAGCAAATGTAGAGATAGCTGATTGTGTACAATTTGGAGATGTAAAGAATATTAAAAAGTTGACCTTGAAGATTGATCTAACAGCTGTGAATTTACAGTCAGTCAGAAGGGCAGTCACTTTTGGGTTTATGACTGATACATCTTGGAAATTCAGGAGAAAGGAGGAAATACCTGGATTTACTGTTGATCACAGCTTGTGCAGTTAGCCTACTGAGGCTATGCAGCCATGTACGAAGCAAGTGTGTATCATGAGAGATACAGTAAGGTATTTCTAGTGCAGGTAGTGGAGCATTGGAGAAACCAACCTGTGACTGTTTACAGTTCCAAGGTCTTGCATTTAAGAGACTTTGCACTGAAACATGGGGGTGGACCAAGCTGACAATTGTGGGATCCAAGAAAGCCACGTGGAAATTACCTCTTCCCCACAAAAAATAATCTGCAGTTAGTTTTTGTGAAAATAGTGTATAGCTGAAAAGAACTGTCCAGGAGATGTTGAAACATTCAGTCTTGATGTAAAATATCAGAATGTTGTATTAGTTCCAGTTAAAAATGTTTTGAATCAGTTTGGAGTTAAGGCAGCCTTTTTATTGTCCCAAGGCAGCTGTAGTTAGATGGTTCATGTCTTTTTCTTCCATTATGGCTTAGGCTACACAGCTGGACTATATGTGTAAAAATTCACCTCTGCCAAGTGGTTTCTTGTTTTGTAGCAAGTCAGGGAGTAGGAAGACCCAAGTACCACAGAACATTATCTGCCAAGGAATATTAAATTGCATGTTATATTTTTAAATTTTTCATATGAATTGTTATACATTGAGATGCAAATCAGTTTTTTATGGCTAAATTTTTCAAGATCTTCAGTAGGGAAATTTTGATATTTATTCCTTTTTCCAATGCTCAAGATCCAGACACTGTCCAATAGTTAAAAATGTTGTTTATTGATCTCTCTTACTGAGTAGTGTTAAACTGGACATGCTACTTTGATTTCAGGAATGGGTGCTGAATGTACACTGGGAAGAAAATTTCAAGCACAAATTTAGATCTCTTCTGGGAGACCTTCTTAGTGGTGCATCTTTGCTTGTAGTTTTATGTGCAACTTGTGAAGCTCTCATTGTGCAGTGTACATCAACAAGCCATGTGTCAGTGTTCAGTGTCTTCAGTGCCTTTTAATTTACGGAGATATTCCTCAAATAATCTTTCTGACTCCTGCTCTTCTATGCTTATCATGCTTGTGGATGAAAAGACTTGTGTCCTCCACTGTATAGGTTTCTCTCCTGTTACAGTGCCAATTTCATAAGATTCAGGAATTTTTAAACTGTTAATTTAGGTTGAATTCTTTCTGTATTTTGGCAGGTGCTTTACATTGCACTGACAACATAAAAGGGTCAACAGAGCTGCCAGAAATGACCTGGCTTTGTAGATTGAATGTGTTATGCTCTTGCGGATGTAACTACATTTGCAGCAATTCAAATATGAACTTTATATTGCTGCAAGTCTTTTTTTTTTTTTTTTCAGATTTTAGTGATGGACCCAGCTCTAGAATTCAGGTGTTAGCCTGGGGAAAGTCTTTAGTTTATGTGGTTTATATTGTGTATCTGAGCTGAACATAATTTGGGTTTCTTACCTTGTAATTTTAGTTCATTCTTCATTCAGACATTTCACAGTAACTTTTCCTAACAAATTACCTCATTAAATTTAGTAAATAAGACCTGTTCCACTCGGCTGCTTGCACCATTGGTTGTATTAAATAACTAATTGGATACACCAGCCGTTTGATTAAAAAAATTACACTCTCTGGGTTCCATAACCCAAACAATCTGACAGTTTCTTTAGCAGCTGTGAAGTGAAAGTAGCTCCAATCACCAGGAAAGACACTATATTTGCTGTATGGTAGATTTTAGTGGCTTTGTCAATGAAATATTTTGAGGTTGGGAATCCATCAGCATTGTAATGTCTGCATATTATTTTACGTCTCCACATTTATTTGAAAAGTACACTCTACTTTTCAATGAATAAAAATTCTAGCCTCAGCATTTGAATTCTCATAGTTTTGCTCATTCAAGCCTTTGTTTGCATAATTTTCCTGATGGATTAAGCAAGTAGCTGCTCTTTGATCATAGCATCTGTGCCCCTTATTTTGACTTGAAATCTCAAAATACGCAGTTTGTGAAAGGTCTAAGCAAATGGATTTCTTTTATCTTGTTCAGAAGAAAGCATTTTGAAAACTATTAAGAGTATTACTGTGCTACTGTCAATGTTCTTACAGTTAGGATGTATTTCCCCTATCAGTATCCTACAGTTAGGATGCTTTCCCCTATCAGTACATAGATGCAGGATTCTTGGGAACTGACAAGAAGTATTACTACCTGAGAGAAATGGTTATTTGGTTGTCCATTAATGAAAGGGCTTTGCAGTAATTTTGCTAACAGAAATGCCACTATAGATTGGTCTCATCACTAGATGAGAGTGACAGAAAATACAGACAGATTGTGATGATGACATTCTTTTGATACTGACAGGAAAAACAAGAAGCAAAAGAAAAATAGCAGCCATCTACACACAGTCAAGTGTTGAGGGTAATGAAAACGAAGACTTTATAGGCCAGCTCTTATAAACAAATATGCCATTACTTGTTTTACGGTTTAAGTTGTTCTAGACTCATGTCCTACATGGATACAGTTTGTGATTTGGAACATTAAATTGTACCCCAAAAAAGCAGACAGAAGCAAATTTAGTTAATGATGCTTAAATTACATAATACACAGTTCACTACCTTTTAGAACAGATATTGTAGTTCTACCTACCTATTAACATTCAGGACTTTAGATTTCCAAACTCCTGGGTTTGGTTTTATTTGCTATTTATTATTGCCATAAGTTTATAAAAAATGCTGAATGTTGTAGCCTTCATGTCTTTTCTGAAACTCTTGGTACCTCCTACACACAAGTAAACAAAAACTAATTATTCTTGTCCATTCAGCAATGACTTAAAATCAGCATGAAGAGGATGGTGTCAGTGACCTCTCCATCCTTTTTTCCCTGAAATGGGAGAGGAAGGTCTGAAGTGACAGATAGAGGTTTCTATTCCTTTTGTGTACTTAGAAAAAATATAATTGACGGTTTTTAGGCAACCATTCAACATCTATCGGGCAGAACTGGGGAAGACCCAGGGTACCCTGGAGCTTACAGGGACCAAGCTGTTCCTCTGGGAAGAAAAGGTTGAGTAGAAAAAATTCTGTTTTATTCTCTGTGTATGTAAACCAAATGTTTCCTTTCTTCTTGTATTCAGAGTTTGCTTCAGTGGTCATTCCTGTTCCTTGAAACCCTTTGCTATTATAGGTCCAACGTATTTTGGTTGTGTTGCTTCATAACTCACTGTGTATCATTTATTAAATAGGCATTTTTATCGACAAGTAGAAATTTCTTCGTGTTTTTTTCCTTCCATCTAGTGAGAGACGGTGCTGGTGAGGAGAAGGAGCAGGAAGCATGGCTAACCACCCACAAAGCAGAGTATTTGGTTTTACAGTGAAGATTCACATTCAACCTCTCCATTTCTAACCTTGATGCCAGTTCAAGTCAAATCAAGCCTGTGCTTACTGACTTGCCAGAGTTTCCTGACGGAAAACATTACTCTTGGCAAATTACAGCACGGCTACAAGTATCAGACGATATAATTGATGCTTCACTGCAGTAATACAAATGACCTAAATACCCAGTTCTAGTGGAGCCTTTGGGTGTGTTAAAATTTTAGATCTTTTTTAGAGTACGAATTGCACACGATGTAAAAATGTCACCATAACAAAATATCTAAGAGTCTTTTAAGGAACTCTATTAGTCAGAAATATTCTCAAATAAACGTAAAGCCATTGTAATTACTATTTTGTTGATGGTTAGTAGCATGTCATCTGTGTTACCCCTTTGGAAGAATGTTAACTTTCATCTTTTCAGCATGCTGGCACATCCCCAAGGCTATGAAAAATCGAGAGTCTGGGGATGCAGGAATTAAATGCATTTTCAAATGCTGCCTGCCTTTTTCACTACATCTTTTGAGTTAATTTATCTTTCTTTTCTTTTTCTAGTTCCAGTAGCTTATTTTTTACATGGTTTCTAAAACTGCATAGCACCTCCTAATTGTAAGTGATTCAGGTTTAGCATTTTTCCTTTGCAGAAGGACTGCCATGGCTTGCTGAGATGCTGAGCACCCACCTCACTTGCTGATTTCCATGGGAGCTGGAAGCATTCAGCTTTCATGCAAATAGCAGGCAAGATGTCTCAAGCAGAGGACTTAAAAGCTCTTGCTCTAAAAATGGAAAACTGCTTTTGGAAATGCAGTCCTATATTTGAAGTGGATTTTTTTTCCCCTGCATTAATTTGCCCCTTTTTAGTTTGATTCTGAATCAGCTTCACTGAGAGAACTGGGATTGGGATACAGGGTTGGTTTGAGGCATGGATGCACCAAGGGGAACGTGGAGGATGGGAGAGGAGTGGAATGGGCCATAACTGCTTGCTTTGATGTCCCCCACCATGACTGAGTGCCCTGGCAGTGCTCTGTGTCTGTGTCTGTGCAGGCTGATCCAGTGCAGAAGGCTTTTAACAGTGGCCTTGTGTACAGCAAAGGTGAATACAAAGCACCTCTGTTTAAGATGCCATATTTTAATATGGTGATGTGTAGAGGGGATATAGGTTCAAATTGGAGGCAGCCTTGGCTTTCTTGGCAAATTGTACCCATCAGTGCCCCTGTGTATGTTAGGACACTGATTCTGGTAACTGCACTGGAGCAATTACAGGGATGAGCTCCTTGGGCGCATTCACTGTGTCAGTGCAAAGCAATATTTATTGACACCACAATGCAAGGGAATGGCACTGCTTTTAAATCCTGCTTCGTGTTGCTGTAGCATGCCTACATGAAATGATCTTCTGAGGTAGTTATCAAAAGGAGGAATGGAGAAGAAAGGTAAGTAAGAAGCTGATTTCCAGGAAGTTCTGCTTTTACTTACCAGATTCTCAATTATTAATTGTACAGGAGAGCTACTAGGCAAGAGCATGCGTCTGCAAATGTTGTTTTGGTACTTAAATAATATATTTAGATGTCATCTGAAATAAAGCAAATTTTAAGTGCTGAAAAGAGAAGGAACAAAAGGAGGGTACGGAATGTAGAACTGAGAAGTGTGAGGTTGGTGAGCAAGTTGATGCCAGAGCAGTTGGTCCGATGTCCTGGCCTTCTTTCCTGCTTGAAGGTGCAGTGGAGAGGAGGTAATATGGCTAGTGCAGCATCATGCTCAGAGCATTTCTGAGTTGTAAACTGAAATGCTAACCATCTGTCAATTTTGAAATAATGGAACAGGATTTTTTTTCCATGAGGATTTCATATGGTTTTTGCTTTTCTTCAGTTACTTCAAGTTTTGGGATATTTTCATTCAAACTTTCTATTTTATTTCTGGAATTAATGTATACATTTTAACTTGGATTTATAAACTTTCTTGATGCTTCTTTACCATACATCTTGTGGAAATTCCTCTCTCATTAATTTTATGGACTCATATGTATGCTACTCTAATGGGATTTTTAATTTGTGTTTCTCCTGCTCTGCTCAGCCAACCATAATACCTTGGAGAAATAGTCTGTCTTGAGGAAAGGAACAAAATTTATGAAATAAAATTGATATCTGAGATCTGTTCTTGAAGGTCATTTCGTCTTACATCTGCCCTCTGTTTGCTGCCATGACAGGGATGTGTATAAATGAAAAGGAGGATGAAACTCCATGATTTCCTGCCCTTGCCCTTGCCCTTTCCTCACACATCCTTTTTAGCAGCCTCTGCCTGAACATTTTAAAGGCCTGCTGAGCTGCATTACTGAAACTACAGGTCACAACTAACAATTATGCAAGTTAATTACTCTTTCCTCAATTGTGAAAGGCTTATATAAGGGTTTCTTTTTAAAACATGTATAATTGCCTTGAAGAAAAAACTGCTATTATTTTCAGGAGAACACATTGTATAATAGAAGTCGAAGCAAGACTCTACCCTGAAGCTTGCTCTCAGAGATGGCTTAGCCCAGATCCCCTAAAAATAAAGTCCTGTAGGGCAGGTTCATGCTACTTTGAACTCAGCTGCATGACTAGGAGCTGCATTTTAAAACATCTACATTTTATTTCAGGACCTCTGGTATCTGATGATAGAAAAAAAAAAGGAGCAGTTCTTAAGATATTTTCAAGCACTAATCTTCAACCAAAAATAGTATTATATGTCTAGAGCATTTGGGAATATTCAGATCCAGAGTTACTTGGAAAACCATGGCTGCTGTGAAGCATCTATTCTAATACAGCACAAACAGTTTAAAATACAGTTGTTTCCGGGTTCAGTTCTGAAAATGTGAAGTGGTTAAAAAAAACTCCACTAAATTCAGTAGAAAAGCAGTAATTCCATTCCCTCTGGAGCCAATCTGGTGTGTAACACAGCTCCTTTTGACTTTTACTATCTGTGGGTTTTAATGTAGGTGGAAAACTTGCCACAAAATAATATTCGGATAGTACTCGACATTTTTAAAAAATGGTTTTTCCCCCCACCAGATTTACAGCCTACACAGTAAAGTTATGCACTTGTATCATAAGAAAATGTAATTTAGGAAAGCAGGAATTTACTGAGTATGAGCTCTCAAATGGCAGAGGCGAATACATTCTCAGTATTGGGCCTTTATAAAAGGAAAAAATGTTAGTAATCCCTTACTCAGTTATTTCTTAAATACTTCAAGATTCAAATAAAATTCAAATAAAACAGAATGTACTATGTGGATGTATTTTTCATAAAAATCAGTAGGTACCAAACTTACAGATGAAGCAGTACAGAAGCAGAAACTTTGCTGATCTACATAAAGTCCTTTCTATGACCACTGGTAATAAATGGGATCTGAAATAGGCAGTGGTACAAAATTGATGTAATACCATTGGCACAAAGTAAAGTGTTTTCACTCCCCTCTCTTTAATGACTTCAGTGCTGAAGATTTTTTTTTCAATGTAAAACAAAACGAGGCATTGAATTCAGAAAAATCTATATATATTTAAATGTAAAGTCTTAAAACAGTGTTTTGAGGGAGGGTATTTCTTTAAACAAACAGCATTATTTTTTAAAAGTATCTGGTTAAGACTTCTTACTTTGGAGTATCCAGCTGGTTCTGGTTTGGTTTTGCATGTGTTTTAGATCAAATTCTCTGTTCTTGACTTTGTATGTAAAAAGCTTCAGTTGTTTGATTAAACTTAAGGCTGACTATTCTGTTCTTAGGGAGATGGCGATACCCTTAAGCTTGTTAAAGATAAATAGATTTATGTAGCCATTATGAAGCTTTTATTAAGCGCAGTAGATGAGGAGTCTGATGATGGTTACTGAATCTGCATGCTTGTGCAGACCTAGTTTGATGATTCTTTGTCTCATTAGGCCAGCATGCTCACAAGGTGTCTGCAAAAAATAATAAATAATTCTTGAATTACAAGTACATGTAAATAAAACACCAGGTATAAAATGTTGTATCATGATTTGGTTGTTTCAAGGAGTTCAAAGCAACTGCTCTGCAGTAGACTCTCTGCGGAGTGGAGTGTGTCATTGCATCTTGCTGCTGTTTCAGCCTTGTCTTGAAAGTAACATGGAGTAAAAGGTCATTAAATTCATTATTACTATAAAAAACCTGAAGTTTAACTCGTGTCTTACCAGAGAAAATGCTGTAAGAAGCAACTAAATAGCCTCATGTTGCATGTCCCTGTAATTATTATTTAGCATCTATCGTACACCATGTGAACTGGCTGCTATCATAGCTCCAAAATGCAGTGACAGCAGCATTTTTTTTCCAGTCTCTGATACCAGGGATTTCTGTTACTAGACGGTGGGACCATCTTCCACTACTAGTGCTAGTCATGTATTCTGGCCAAGTTGCATGAATTCAACTCCCAGATATTGCCAGAAAGAGCAAAATAGAAGAAAACGTTCATAATATTCTTGAGTTTATCTTGAGAACTGAATTTGAAGTGTTTCATTAAAACTTCTATTAACTTATCCCTTGGGGTGTCTTCAGGTTAGTTTTCAATTCAGAGCATTCTAAAACAATGAGTTTATTTGAGTTTCTGTTTTATTGGGGATATTTTGTTCTTTCTTGCAAGGACACCTTGGAATATATTTTTAAATATTATTTTAGACAGCTGAATGCTTTTTGCTTTATATTTGAACTGCCACATATGCCTAATATCTTCGTCAGTTCTTTGGTTATTTGAACTGCATTGGTATCAGGCTCTTGATGAAAATTGCGTGCAAGAAACTGTAAGGCCATGTTTTCTGTTTTGAACACTCCCTGGAGTTGAGATACAGTGCAAGCTGGAAGACAGATTGGTGACAGCCCTTGATGTTAAACTGTGCAGCTGTCACTTGCCAGAAATTATAGTAGACACGCTACTGGCACTAGCTCTTTTGTCCCCTAGAAGTATTAAAGCAAGAAAGCTGCCAAGAGAGAACTTTCTGGAAAACATGGAAAGAGTAACTAAGACAAGGAGAAGTATATTCAGTATGTCCTGCTCCAACGTTCCAGCTCAGCAGGAGGAAGTAACTGGAGATGCCAAAACCAGCTCAGCTTCCTAAAGTGCAGTAGATCAGGATCTGGAAAGAGAATTGGCTGTTTGTCAGGTTCTGTAATTTATCCCCTTGTGAAGTCACGCTTCTTTCTGAATTGTTGATAACTGATCACGCAATTGCATAGTTGGGAGTTTGAATGCAAAGGAAGCAGTGAGAAATACACAGCCCTGGGGAAGAGAGCAGCATCCTGCTGGCAGCAACCTGCAAGTTTCAGCAGGTCTTCATCAAGCTTGTCTGAAAGCATCACACAAGCCTCAACCTCATTCCTCTGCAGAAGGAATTTGGGGACTTTCTTGCATTTTGTTGGTTTGTCCTATGTGTCTTAAGTTCTGAGGAAAGAGTATTTCTCTAACAGGGAAGACAGTTTTGGAGAGAAGAATTTGCTGTCAGAAGTTTCTCATTGAGTTTTTTGAAAAAAAGAGCAAAACCAAAACAAAGTTGTATTACTCTTTTTTTTCCCCCAAAACTGCCTTCTACTAGCTATAGAGATATTAATATGTATTGTTTTAAAAGCAATAAGGTAGCTCTAAATCAAACTTTCAATTTAAAAAAAGAAGGCATTAGCAAACAATAAAAAAATTGTCTAGTTTGGTGTCACCATGTTTTTTGGGAGATAAAGAAGACAAATAGATGCTAGGTAGAATGCAAAACTAATCCCAAAAAGTGCGGCTATGTATCATTCTTCAGGTTTTACAGCTGGCTTTGTAAGTGACAATTCAGATAAATTGAATTAGGTCTTTGGTATTCTTTAAACATTTGGGAAACACATCCTTTTCTTTAAGAATATTTCTCTTTCCAGTAATTGAAAAATCAGAAATAGATCTGCCTATTTATTTTTGTTCAAAGTTTTTCTTTTAAATCAAGTGAAAGGTACATCATCTGCTCTTTCTCTGGAAAAAAAAAGGTGTAAGTTCTTTAAGATGTACATCAGAAGAAGGAAAAATTCTGAACTTTTGAATTTCTATAGAAGTACACACAGCCAATTTTAGAATACAAGAGTGACTCTTGATATGAATCAGATGTATTTCCCTGGCTTTTGCTATTTGGCTGGTTCATAATAGCTTCTAGTAGCACTGTAATGATGTATTATTATCTTGATTTTGATATCTTAATTGTTTTAAATGGAAAAATGCTTCAAATGCTATGGATGGCCCAGTGGGAAGCAGAAGAAACTCTTTCACTGACATTTTTCCAAATAATGAATAACATGGCACAATTTGTTCCCACATACTGCACTGAAAAGTATATAATGCTCTCCTAAACGTTCTGCTGCCAAAGAAAATGTTCGGGAGATATTTTGTGTTTTGAGTCTGTGTTGGGGGCCCTTGGCATCCCTGGGTGTGGCGAGGGCTGAAGGGAGGCTGATCAGTGGTGCCTGGATCGGCCAGCATCCGAGAGCTGAGCTACAGCTATCCCGTCATCCAGGGGTGGTGTGGTGCTGGGATCAAGCAGGTACAGGTAAAGCGTTTCCTCCAAAGAGATTGAGGATTTGTTCTATTCCCTGATCTATTTTATTTGGAGGTGGAGGAATTACCACAAAGAGCCTGTAGCAGAGGAACTAGTATCAAAGGAAAGTAATAATGCAGTTCTTGAAGAGAGGTGTTTGTTGTTGGAAAGCTTCCAGGAATTTTGGGGAATAGTGATTTCAAGAAACAATTCTTACATATTTAGGGGGAAAAAGCACTAAATAACTCTCCTAGGCCATTTGAAAGAATATTGCATTAAACAATAGAAGTCTTCCTCTTTAATTTAGGAAGACCTTAATTGGAATGCTAACAATTGCATTGAGAAATTAAGGATAGGAAGCATGTACATGCTCATGCACACAGATAGTTGTATATTATACATAAATACCTGGAAGGCACTGTAGAATAAGTGTATATATATGGGTTTATTGAAGCATTAAGTGAAACTTAAATAAGAACAATTTGTAATGGCATTCTTCGGGCAAATGTATCTGCTAATAGGGAACTGTGTGCAGTTTATGCTTTAAAACAGGTGGAAAATATCTGTATAGATCATGCAGAATTCTGTGCATTAACTCAAGCCTGAATGTTTACTGCAATTTGTGGAATCCAACCATGATGAATACCTGACTGTTCTGTTCTTAAAGATTTTACATGGAAATGCATGCAGAGAAAATGTCTTTGGACAAACCCAATATGTAGTAATACTTAATGTAATCTTTTTTAAATTGAAACTGTCCTATGTACTCAAGACAAATAATTATGTTCACCACAAGGTAAAATTTGATCCTTTTTTCGGGGGAGGTCGGATAAAGAAGGATTTCTCTCTATTAGTTTCGTTTAATACAGGAGAAAAGCTGGAGGAAAATATTAGTATAGGAGGAAAATACTTTGAATTTTTATTTCTTTGTGTTTTGATATGTAAAACATGCAGTTTGTGCTGCAAAAAGCTTGTCTGTGATTGTCAGTGAAGACAAAATAGCTGTATGAAACAATGTGCTTTTTCTTTCTGATTTTGAATCCAAGCAAATTTGCTCTTAAAAGTGTCAGAAGATACTACTGGTGGTAAGAGGAATAGTAATGTTAGTTTAAGAACCACTTTAATATCAGAGTAACTGTCTAAAACTAGCACATACATACCAAACAGACTTAGGAAATCACTTGACACTGAAAAGATGGTAAAACCATTTGTGAGCAAATACTTCACTCAAAGGCTTAGATGCTGTTAGAACTTAACCTTGATATTTATGCTGTAGCTCATGGCAGGATTTTTCATTTTAAGCTCTGTCCAGGAGCTATTAATTTAGTTGTGAGAAATTGCTTCAAGCTGCAAAGCTGTGATTTTATTTTTTTTAATACAGTATGTCAAGGCAGAAAACCAACAGAAATTGGTTCATCAGGTCTTGAGTTTCAAGAATGTTACAAAAGCCACTGACATCAGGAAATCTATAAAAGTCTGGTGGAAAATTAATACAATCAGGCATTAAAAAGATTTCAGTTCAAACCTGTTACAAATGAACAGATGAAAATTATTTTTAACTAAAAATTAGGTAAATATACTTTTTAAGATTTCAGCTAAATCTGTGGCACAAATGCTACACTACAAAAAATATATTCTAAGATCAAAGTGTGAGGTGCTGCACTGCTTGCTCAGTGTGAGAAGGAAGCAAGTCGGAGAGATGAATTAGCTTTACATTAGTAGTCCAAGAGTCCAGGTAAACTATTTCAGTGTGCTTTAACAACGGTTTGGAGTGTCTTGCTATGGACTTGGAAGAGTATGAAATTATTTTTCTTGTCATTGCTTTATAATCAGCCTTTTAACTTGTTCTGAATCAATTTCCAACTGATCACTTATACAGATGGGTGGGTCATGTAGGAGCGTATGGGTTGATCAGAATTTTTTTTTCCCCTCTTAAAAAATAAATAATGGTTAGCTTGGATTAATTTTCCATATCTGTGCCTTTCACTATGAGCAGTAAATTTTTGCTTTCTTTAGCTGTGGCTTGTAGCAGTAGTGTATGCTTTATCCTGCCTTGAATTATTGAGTGAATAGTTGAATTTCCTTCTCTTGCCCTGTGGAAGAAATAGGAGTGAGTTCAGCACACAGTGTCCATGTCTGCGTAGACATCCCTCCTCTTGGTTGCAATTCCTGCTAGCAGTACAACCACCTGCTGTTCCATACAGACCTTTCCTCCTGTTAGCCCCACAGCTCTCCTTGCTGTTGCATCAGGATTATTTTCACCTGTTGGGTTTAGTGTGGCCAGTGGAGAATGGCGTAATATCCTCCCTGTGTTAATTTGTATACAGTGCTCATGCCATAAGGAAAGCAAGTGCTTGTTCAGCCACTCTCCACTTCTGGGCAGTAGAAGTGGTGAGACTGCTGAGTCCTTTGTTTGAAAGGTTATACTGTAGTTAATAAAATGTGTATTTCAATGGTATTTCCCTTTTCAGGTTTTGTTAGTTCAAGAAGATTTAAATCCAACTCAAAGAGTGGGCTTGAAGCGTGGGAGGTTGCCTTGCCTGCCTTCAGGTATCAGAAAGCAGGATTGTCTGCCTGCTGGGCTGGGGCTGCCTGACAGCCTCCTCTGGGGCGTGCGTGGGTTCCCTGCGCTGCTCCTGACGAGGCTTCTCTTCTCGGCTCTGGGGTGGAGATGCTACAGCCGTTGTTCAAATAGGAAAGTCAGCTTCCTACCTGAAATTATGTGCTGTGAACGCTCCTCCCCTGTTACATCATATAAGGAGAACAGGAAAGTGTAGGATAAAAGAGAAGGTGCATGAGGATTTCGACAAGGCTGAGTGGTGGAGAATGGTATAGTCAGTACAGGTAATGCGGATGAAAGCGTATGAGGGAAGACAGGAGCAGAAGGGAAGCAAAGCAGTTTTCACAAGGGTCTCTCTTTCTATGGTCCTGCCACACAAACATCCAAAAATGTCTTGATAATCTTAAGTGCAGCTTTAACTGTCAGAAGTAGTCAGTTGTAACACTGGTTCACAACGGGGTTTTTTTTTGAAAGACCACCTCAGCTGGATACTCAGTTGTTTTTAACATCATGTTTAAACAGCCATGGATACCTTCCAAAGGATTGATATTTTAACTAGAGGTGAGGGGAGTAACCTGTGCATGAACTCACGAATGCCACTTAGTGCTGCAGTATTTTGTCTTTTGGATGGTGTTGATTGTACCGACTCACATAAGTCAATTTATCATTGTTCTTCTAAATCCTATTTTTACGCAAGAGTTTGGATAAATCCATTGTCATCTTTATGTTGCCATTGTCACTATTTTTTAGGCATCAGGCACCGTGTTGACTCATGAACACAGTCCTGGCTGCAGCATTGCCTCTTAAAGTTTATTCTGTGCTATAAAAAGCATTTTCCCTGTTCCTTCAAGTGCACTGTAGCGCACAGTGCTGCAGTTTCTAAAGCAGATAACCCAGCTGGTAAGAGGTGTTGTGTAAGGCTTCGGTAAGGATTCCAGAAATAGCAATTATTTTAATGCAGATAGGTCTTCCCAGTGGGACCCCAGAGCTCTGGAGGCACTGCTTGGGTTGTTCTTGTGGATGCTGTGCAGCAGGCATGGTTGGAAGGAGCGTCTCCTTCTCTCCCTTGACTTTGGCAGTGCTTTCAGTCCATCTTTTTTGAGCTGCAGCTGCATGCTGTTAGCTACCCAGGCTGACCTTTGCCACTGAACTCATCTGAATCAAAAGTAACCGTGCAAAAAGAGGAGTTAGTTATACAGGCACTTAGAGATTGGTTTACCTGGCACAAAACAACGAATTCTTGCTCTCTAAGGCTTTTGGATGATTCTTAACATCTAGAGCACAACTGCAGAAATCAGGTGGTGTTTTTGCTCTATCTGCCGGAAACACACAGGATCAGATGCTGCCGATACTAAAATCACAGTCCCTTTTCAGGAAATCTGACTTGGTATCTTTCCAGGCTACCAAATGCTATTTAAAGAACAAGCAGACAGGAAAAAAAAAAAAAAGACCAAAATATTACAGAAATTAACAACCTCTTGAGTTAAAAGTAAAGCTGTTAAACTTCAAGCTTGTTTGTAGTAAAGTAAAACAGTGATTTTGAAAGCTGTGTTGGAATTCATTCCCTCGAGATGTGTCTGTGGATTTCTTTCCATAAATGTTTTCTACCTAGTAGATACTTCTGCAGCTTCACATTTTTCTGTTAAGTCCTCAGAAGGTAAAAGTGATATTAGTATAACTGAAGATGTTAAGGTGATTCCTCTATGGAATTTCCTTTTATCTAACCAAGCCCGTTCTACCTCAGAAGATGGCATGCTGTCTTTATTTTCTCTACGGCCTTTCCATGAGACCTACGGACTTAACAAAACTATTATGGAAGAGGAGTGTTGAGTGTGTCCATTGATGTGTTGTCTATATGGAGAGTCCTGTTTTGTTTTGCTTTTCTGCAGTAACTCCCGCTTTTCACAAACATCAGAGCAGAAGCCAAATACAGGATGTACAGGAAGCACAAAAAAGTCACTTCTTTTTGCTAGAGATTGCCCTTAGTAAATCATCACAATAAGTTTTCCCAGATGCTTTTGCAATGAGGTTTAACTAATCAGTAAGACTCTTAAACTTCCAAACATGAAACTTCAATGCATTGTATGGCAATTAGCTTGTAAGAAATGCCTTTCAAGAACAGCAGCAGAGATCATGGCACATTCCTTTTCTGTGTGTGTTAAGGAAGAACAATCAAATATATGTGAAATTCATTTAATGTTTTCAAATAACGAAAAAAGAATCTAGTCTGCTTGGAAAAATAAAGGACTCGTGCATAGCCAAAGCCAGATATGTAAGATCTTGAAGGTACATTGTATGGGAAGTAAACTGCCCCAAATGGTTAATTCTCTTTTTTACTGGAAATTGATTTTCTGATTTAGCTTTCAAGTGTCTTACTGTTATTTCATTGACATAATGAGAGGTGTGAGATTTGCCTGCACTGAAATACACATAGCTTGGAATTGTAATTAATTTAGGAATGGACCTAAGCAGCTCCCAAAACTGGTATGTTAATTAAAACATTTGAAAAATAAAGGCCATTTTGGTGACTGTTTTCATAGTCTTGCTTCCGAGTGCTAATGTGATTGCTATAATCTAGCGACAGCTGTCACAAAGAATTAATTATTATTTGTCTTTATTCAGTATTTCTAGTATGTAAGTTTCTTGTTAGTATAATTACTCCTGTTTATAGATTCCATTTGTCTTCCTGCCAAAGATTTAGTGGCATATTTTATTTTGGCAGTAATATATCAGGCTTTTACATCTTTACCTGATGTCTTGGTTGTCGTATTGTCTCCTCAGTAGTTCATTGTTAAAGATTTTGAGAAGTCTTTGCTGCTTTGCTTCCTTCTGTTGTGCATTATGCTTCCTTGTTCTTTTTTTATCTACCTTAAATGTTCAGTTGTATCCTTATCCTTTTCTGGCATGTGTTTCTGGTTTTGTATTTTTTTTTAATGGCTGACAATAGAAGGAAAGAAAATGTGGGGTGTGTAGCCTCGCCTCAGCCAGGCAGTCCTTCAGCAGTTTTGCAGCACTTACAGTAATACAAATGTGGGCTGCTTCTAGACATTTTAGCATGTCTGTCAGCCTGGGTGGTGGGATGTTTACTGCGTGACTGTACTGCCTTCAAACAACAAAGATTTTAGAAGAAGGATGGGTAGGAGAAATGGTGACTAGAGCTATGGCACTTGTCAGCAACTTGAGGTTTACTGTGTTCATGGGAGTCACCAGGCTTTTATAAGCTGGAGCACTCTGCTGACATACTGAGCTGCAGGTGGAAAATTAGAGCTAGTAAAACAACTTCAATGGAACAAAACTAATTGTGTTTCTGAGTTAATGTATTCCTGATTGTGGAAAGCCCTTCATGGTGGCATCACTGGCTTCCTGGAGTTTAGAGGGGTCAGGATTCCCAGGTGGCACCATAGAGGCCTTTGGTGCAACAGACACCTGCAAAATCTTTTTGTTCAACCCT
The DNA here is from genome assembly GCA_013397955.1 of Grantiella picta. Lineage (NCBI taxonomy): Eukaryota > Metazoa > Chordata > Aves > Passeriformes > Meliphagidae > Grantiella > Grantiella picta. The sequence goes on along the minus strand of VZRM01006404.1, from coordinate 1,065,274 downwards.
TATATGTTGCTTCTGATAAGATTGAATGGCACATTTGTGCAGACCTTGGATTTAAAACCAATTGCTTCCCATTGAATTGAAATATGAGTAAGTCTGGCCATTATTCAAGGGACTGTGGTCAAGGTCCATCCCTAGGGTGGCAGCCAGCAGCATGGCATCTAGACATGTTCCTCAGCAGCATCCCTGACAGGGATCTGCTCTCCCTGGGTGGATAGAGTCATTAAAAGAGAAAAGGCAGAAGAAAACTGGACTGTGGGAAAGGGATAAGGAGAGCACAGAGCATAAGGTGAAACAATGAGAAGACTGTGGTTGTCTTGCTGAAATTGTTCTGCATAATTGTAGTCCTTCCTACACTGGAGTGTGAAACTGGCATGATCCTTGCAGTCTGTGATACAATTTCTAGTTTGGGGGATACCACTCTTTGGTTGCTTTGATATTAAGTGAAATCCTCAATGAAGTGCAGTTAAAGTGTGTGGCAAGGTTTAGTGGTTCAATACGTGAGAGAGGCTCCCTTTTACTTTTTTTTTTTTTTTTAAATAGCGAAGTATCTTTCATTACATTTCTTGAGATTGAATATCTATTACTACACTTGAAGAGGAATCAATGGACTTCCTTCTCCATGCTCAAGTGAGAAAAACATTCTCAAGTTGGGATCTAATTTAGAATAAACACATTTAAAACAGAAAGAAATTAAGCAAGCTTTCTGTACTGGGAAGTCTCTCACTGACTTGGAACGGAAGCTGAATTGAATTCTTAGCAGGGGAGAAAATGTACTTTACAGGTGTCCTGTCTGCCTGTCTTCCCAAATTCTCCTTCATAAGGAATTTTTCTGCCTCCTTTGGCCAGCAGCCCTTCTTCTTGCAGAGCCTCCCTGCCCAGGAGTGCAAGTGCTGTGCTGTGTCCACAGTTTGTGAAAGCGCTGGTAATGCATATTGGAAATTTTCAGTAAAGTTTTGCTGTCACTCATGTATATGTTATATAGAGTAGAAGCAATGCCCCTTTTTTTTGTTTTCATTGCTCTAATTATTCTTGAAGTCATAACTGGTTATTGCCTTGGATTTAATTATAATGTGGTTTATCCATTTAAAATGCCTTGACTGCTGTTTACGTCTGTACTGTGTTACTTTTGATATGCAGACCTCCCTATTGTCCCTTAAGAAGAGGAAATGAGACCATGCAGCCTCTCCTTTGCATTCCATATGTCCAAACAATTTTAAAAGAGCTTGTGATGAGCCTGACACCACAGTATATCACCTCAGACTACCCTCACTTTGCTCTGCCAGGAAGGATCCTTGACAAGGTATCCTAGAAGTCCCTTTTGTGTTTTTGGTGGTTTTTTTACTTCTTGTTGCAAATACCAACTACTTTTTTCTGGTCATACAAGCTATATGAATGGGTCTAGCAAGATTATCATAGAACTGAGAGTTTAACAGCGTTATGCTCGCAGTTTTGCCTTCACGTTTGTTTACGTGTTTGTTGGTGCTGTGATAACTGCTTTAATTTTATTATAGGCAGTTCAGCTACAGATCAGCTAGATGTTTTATTTTTGTTCATACATATAATTATGACTGTATCCATGCACACAGTTATGACTCTATTCATTGTAGACGAATTTGTTATTTAGATGTTTTTTAGATGTTATTTAGCTCCTGTTGTGAGCACTGAGCCAAGTCTTCAGCATGGTTGTGCAGATGTCACTTGGTGATGCTCTGCCAGGGTGATGTACGCACTATCTATTCCGTTGCCTGTAATGAAAACTGTGGGAAAGATTAATTGAATAAAACCACAGATGGCATTCCAAGATGGCATTCCATTAAACTGGATGCCACCGACTTACAGTCATGGGTTGGGTTTTTTTGGTGGTGTAATCTTTTGATCTCTCAAGGCGGTTTCATTTAAAACAACAGTCCCAGGCTTTCCTTAATGTTGAAGCAAAATCAGAGTAGCAATACTACAGGTATGGGAAGGGGGAAGAAAATTAATCCTGCAGTAAACTAACATTTTCAGATGTTAAACATGCCTGGGAAAATACAGCCTTGGGCCAACAAGTCCAACAAGTTTGCTGTAATGTTAGTCATAGTTTGTTTAGGTTTCAATTTAGAGTAAATGAATTTAACATCTTAACGTTTAAGAAAGTTACAAATACTGTTATTTTCATGCATGATTTAAATACACATATAGCAATACACAGTTCAAAGCATACAGGCACTCTAGCCTGTTTGCAATGAATGTTTCAGTATCCTTTTCATAACAAGGTGAACATAAAAATGCATGTAAAATGATATAATAAGTGAATTAATGAAAATGTATTATATTTGTGTCCTCCAGTAGATTTTAAATATTATTTTAAAATGTTATTTAATAAACATGATGAATGAAACATTTGTAAACCTGAATCATAAAAGCAGCAAAGCATTTATGCATTATTTTTAACAATAACTATCTCACATGTATACAAGAAACCTACATTATTAACCCTTTCTTAAAAGCACATGATGAGTAAATACCAACATGATGTAAATATGCCCTTGCTTGCTTTCTGGTGAATTACCTGTACTTTGGTTGTATTTATGTAATGCACAAGATGTTTATGCACTTGTCTGTAGCAGAAACTTCTGTAATATTTTTATCATGGTACCTAAGTAGTTTGCTAGATGTAAATTTCAAAACCAGAATTAACTGATCCTGAAATGGGGGAAATGGAGAACGAGTAAGGTCAAAATCAGATTCCTCTTGTATTACTACTGAGAATTTGTTTCTATGGTTAGTTTGTTTTAATAATTAAGGTACTCATGCTAGCTTGAGAATTCTATTTTCAATTACAATTCCCGGTAAGATTTTTCATGTAAGCTTGCTTTTCCTCTCGCAGGCGAGTTCCTAAAGCCCTTCTCCACTGTCCTAGAGACAGCACTAGACCAACACTCAGCACAGACTTGGGTGAAGGAGAGGGAGTTCAAAGAACAGCTGTTAATCTGTCTAATGAATAAAACCCTTTGTAAGCACCATAACATTTTGAAAGAGAGTTCCTGCATACTCAACAGATCTGATTACCCTGTGACAATTACAGTAGACTATTGTAGAGAGTGAAAAGTTCTTTAGAGACATAGAGGAATATAATAATGCACTGGAAGTTGGCTTTAGTTTGTGAGTAATACTCAGTTCAAGGTTAGGTTTTGTGGCAGCTCTTTCTTCTGCATATATTTAGCTCTTCTTTTATCTTACAGAGCTTTTATGGAAGTTAATTGCATTTGATCTAACTTTCTGTCCCACATATCCCTTGCTATTAAAAGTCTTAAGTAGACTTTTGTTTCCTTTAAATGATCATACTGTATTTGATGTCTTTAGAAACATATCTCCACAAAGCTGTATCTGCCCTATGAAACTGAGTGTGGTGTGAGCCCTGGCATGCAGGCATTCCTACTGTTAAATTGACAGGGTTAGCTATATACCACTATAGATACAGCCTGAAATCTCAGCCCTTTCGCGAGTACCAATTCTGGTAATGAACAGTGGCTTCTGAGGTCACCAACCTATGTTTTCAGTGGTTTTTAAGAGCTGGGAGGTAGGGGAAGGGGCTCATGTGTCTGGCCCATAAAAGGGGTGTTGATAGAGAAGGATACAAAGGAAGTATTTTGAGAGTTGTCTTTAAGCAGGGGGGCTCACATAACAACTGATGAAGTGAGAATGAACGGATGCTGTCCTGTATCCCATCTCTGCATTTCCTGGCAGCCTCATGTTCAGACAGGAGAGGCACCTCAGAAATCTCTTCCTGTCTCTGCCTTCTGTTTCTCATCCTTGCCTTGGGCTGGTGATGGTGTAGGAGCACAGCACTGTCCCTGCTGGCTGCAGCTTCAACACTGGTACCAGAGCTGGAGCACTATGAGAAGTTCACTGTGGGCTTGAAGGTTTGCTTCCAGTCTTCTGTTACCACTCTAGCAAGGAGAGAATACCACCATAATTCTATTTTGAATAATACCAGCATAATTCTACAGATTTTTGAATAAAATGTGGAACTGCCACTAATGGATCTGAATCCTGGTTGCAGCACAAAGACTTCCACTGCACTTTGATTTAACATGTCTGGGACAGAAGGTCACCAGATCCAGAGTAGCAGCTTTAATTAACTCTAATCTGAGTTATTTTTGTTGCATGCCTAGGACAGTAAATACTGCCTAGGACAGTAGATACTTCTTTACAAAATGGAAGAGGTTTCATTTATTCTTCTGAAATTCAGTTCAGGCACACAATAAGCTTTGACTTTGTACAAGAACTTTTTTGAGATACACACTTCTTATAGCTTGGCAGAAATAACTAGGAACACTGCAAATGGGAGAATTGACAGATGCAGTGTGAGGAGCTGGTTTTGTTAAGAGTCAAATGTTTTATGCTCTTCCCATGTATCTTGAGAGCAGTCTTTTCTTCAAAAGGGAGGATTTTCCCCAACAAGTAGCAGGTGAAAAAGCTGTGATCATGCAAGGGGCCGAAATGCTGTGCCAAGGGGAAAGTACATGAGGACTTAGGCAGTCTGTACTACACTAAGGACTTTTCATACTGAAACGCATGCAAACATTGGAAAATTTGGAAAGGTTGCCTTTGCACTTTTCTGGATGTTTTAAGCAGAGAAGTCAGTCTGTTAAACTAAGTATCGTCCAGGGGCAATCTTTACATTGCCAGTATGAGATTAAAGAGATTATTCTCAATCTGTTTTAAAAAATGCTGTCTAATGTTTTATTCTGTCCTTTGATTCAATGTCCAATTTTAATTTTATGGTCTTCTCTTTCCTTTGTACTTCCCTCACTGTTTATCCCACTATCCACTGTGGATGTCTTACTCAGGCTGGATAGGGTATTGCTAGCATTTTTCTTTGCTTCTGAGTAATTTTCTGAATAGACCAGTGAAAGAGATTAAAGCTCATGTTTTTCTTATGTGCTTCTTGGAGAAAGTGCATCAAGGATGATGATGCAAAATAAATGCTTAACATTTTATGCGAAACACTTGACTCCTCCCCTCCCAAAGAGTCTGTGACATCAAGCTAGGATGGTAGTAGCCAGCCCTGGTAACATTTGAAAAGGCACAATGTTTCTTTGAGCAGTGATAATGTAAAATGCAGATTAGGAGACTGCAGAAGGGTAATCAAGAATACTGCAATCGGCAACAACCTCAGACATCCCTGCTCTCCCAAACAGCCAAGGGAAAACAGGAAGGAGTACCTGCAAAGGGTAATTAACAGTGATCTGAATTCTCACCTTTCGTGTCCTCTCTGCATGTAAAGACACGGAAAAAGTGTGAGAAACTCCTGCATTCCATTTCTTGACAAAACTTGATCTATAACTTCAACTTCTTACTTGAATGTGTCATAAGAAATAGTGATAATTAATTGTAAGCAATGTATCACTGCCCTGTGTTTCAGAAAGAAAGGCAAAGCAGGCAAATTTTTGCTTAGTATCTGTCATTGAGCTTTCAATCTTTAATATTCCTGCAATCTACTCATCTGTTAATGATTAGGAGAGTACCTTCTAAAGAGATTATCCACTTCTTTCTGTTTATAGCTGGATTACAAATCATTAGCAATCCTTAGATGCCTGTGTATAAGGAAGTGCAACGAGAACTGTGTACAGACACGATATTTGATTCTGTTTGTGGGAAGAACTAAGTTGCTAAGCCACTTAGGTACTCAGCAGATGGAGGGAGAGTAGGTTAAGCCGTTCCTGATATATCGTAGTCTTTCACTGAACAAATAGAGTTCACTTTGGACTAAAGATAGGCTTTTGTTTATTATGTGTCTGATTAGATCACAGTAACCTACAGGACACAATTACAAATTTTTGTAGTGCTAATCAGTCTTCTGATTTGGGCAATATGCTGTCTGTAATGTTAAATGTTCTTTGCATAAAACCCTAATGCGTTTTTTTGAAACAGAAACTTCTCCCTGTTTCCTTTGGTTTTCATTGTCATTTTCAGGGACATTTAAATAATGACCCTGCTCTCTAAAATTATATTTTCATTCTAGCAATGCCTATACAAAACTTAAAAACATAGTCCAAACACTGCTTTCTTAAATAGAATTTCCAGCAAAAAGAACCATAAAAAAGAAAAATTCATGGAAGATTGTGTTTTTATTGGTACTTCCATTTCTGTAACCTTTAACTTAGAGGTGATGAGCTGAATTTTTATACAGGTTTCAGATGTTTCATAAATAAATCATAAAATCTTCTCTACAGTAGAGTTAATTTTCCTGATACATGATGTTGAAGATTTGTGCTTAACTTTTGTGTTTCAGGAACTACTTGTGTCTTGCAGGATGCCGTTTAAAAATAGACAAGGTTCTGTGGTTAGGAATCCGTTATTACATTGCATTAAAGCTACCGTATCACAATAAGGGATTGTCCAAGGGCTCACAGGAGGAAAAGTGGGTCAAATAATAGTTGATGAGTTCCATTCATCGCAGCATTGAATGGTTTTGACAGATGTGCATTTTTAGTTGCTTTAGGACATACTGTTTATCATTGAATGTAATGCAAGACCTATGTGTTGTAGTTGGTGCACAGTAGTGGAAAGAGAAAATAAAATACATGGATAGGTATGAAGTTTCTTCAATGAGAAGTAATAACAACATTAATGAGAAACTGGCAGAGAGAATTACACTGTTCTGTGCAGAGAATATATCTTTTCCCTGTCTTGTAGCCTTTCATGAAGCTTAAACTTTCTACTTATAAAAGGACTTGCAGTGTTTTTGCAGTTGCACTGATATGATATTTACAGTCTGATTGCCTCATTTCCCTCACAATTAAGGTACTTCTGTATCTAAATTTTTTCAGTTTGCTAGCAAATCTGTTACAGAGAAGGCCAGCACTAAGGGATTAAAAATAAGCAGTTTCAGGAGAAGCTCCCACTGCAGAATAAGGGCCAAAATGTATGTATGTATGTATGTTTTGAGGAACAGGGCAGAGGGTCAATCTTTGTGTCAGTCTCACCAGCCTGATTGAGGAGCGGGGAAGAAGCTGAAGGGGCAGGGCTGTGGAGAGGTGACACGGGAGGTAGGAACTGGGTGATAAAAACTTGCAGAATGTAAGAGTTTACTTTTAGGAAACACTTCAGAAAAAGGCTTTAAAATTGTCACTTGGGGATTTCTCTCAGTCTTGCCCACCAGTGTTTTACTAAATCCTTATTACCCAATGCATTGGTACACAATTTTCCTGTGCCCATGCACAGGAACACAGAGTGGTGTCACAGCAGATGAGCTCAGGAGGGATGTGAGGACATCTTATCCAGCCCTCCCTCAGAGCAGGTGGAGGCAGCCCAATTTGCTCAGGTCTCAGCTCATTCTAATTTTCCATCTTCCCAAAGCTAGGGAGATTCTGGATGCCCTGTTCCCACATTTGAGCATCACCGCAGGGAGAATCTTTCTTGCTTCCAACAAAAATGTCTTCCATGCTGGCTTGTGTCTGTGGCTTCTTGTCCTTTCCCTTGGGAGCCCCGATCCCTCTCTAATCCCTGCTGTAAGGCAGCTGAAGGTGGTGCTGAACTCTGCCCTTGCCTGCTGTCACCCATGGCATGGTTCAGCGGTAATCCCATGCGTAGGAGGGGTGAGTGCTGGCAGACACCAGCCAAGGACCTTTCAGCACAGCTGCTGGGAGTTCGCTGTGCTGGCTGGAGAGATCAATCTTTTCCATCTTGGAATCTGTATGGACATTCTGGGAAGCTCTTCAGATGATCACATGCTAAGTAAAAAAACCCAGACGAACAAACAAAGCAAAACAAAACAACAACAACAAACTCCAACCCAAACCCCAAAAAAACCTCCACAGAAAATCTACTGTGTATAGCATCTTTTATTTTAGATACATTACTGATTTATTAGTTTTTTATCCAGATTTTCCTTTACTTTCAGCTGTATTTGTATGTGGCTTATTATTATTTATTTATTAGCAAGACATCTAATATAATAATAGTAAACATCAGTATACAAGTGTTAAATATTTATCCATAGTGCATAAATATACAAAATATAAATTAAAGCACAAAAATAAACATACCTATAAAAATTTGAACTATTCTAGAGATTAATACAGGAAACTTATGTTTCCATAGATTCAGTATGCATGTTTTTACAAAGTTTCATTTCTTGAGGGAGATTATTTTTTTAATTTTAGCATGATGAATGTAATTGTCCTTCTTCCACTTAACCAATCTGCTGCTTCATAGGTTATAATGTGAGATAGCTGGTGAACACAAAATCCCAGTCAAAAGTTGGTCAATGCCATAAGCAGTTACACAGATTGCCATAGGCTCCTCCCTGGTGTGTAAAGGTGATAACAGCATTTTTAACATACCAAATAAATCAATCAGTGCATTAGGATTAGCTAATCTGACGCCTAAGAAAAGGATATGGCTAGTGCAGTGTTACTTAATCCTGCAGCCTTCCTCCATAAAAGTGTGCCAAGGGAGATTTATCCAGTTTTACCTTAGAGAAGCATGTTCAGGGATGAATGCTAGAGCTCTGAATTTTTTCCCACATGAAGGTTAAATAACTTTTCTATCCATAACAGGCAATGCTGAGGTTATTTTTCTATAATGTATAAGTGTTTAATTATGTCTTGAAAAAATGTTTTTTTCTTGAAAGTCAGTAGAGAAAAGATTGAATGATGTGATAGTGAAGCATATTTTGAAGAGTGCTTGTGTGATAGAGATCATTTAGTGTTCAGTTTGCTCTGCAGACACATGATGCTTTTTAAAGGATTGCATCACCCCCTGGTTTTTGTCTATTCTCTAAAAGTCCTTGAATAAGGATTAGGAGTGTAGGGCTCAGAATATGAGGGTTGCCTGCTGGTCAGCATTTAAGCTTTTGCTCTCTGAATGAGTCTTGGGAATTAGTTTCCACTTACAACTGTGATGATAATATTGTTTAAATAGCTGAGAAATTAGATTTGTTTCACCTGTAATATATAAATGCATATATAACATATACAGAATCTACAAGTATAGTGTCTTAAATTATGTTCTTGTAAAACCATTTTGCATTTTGTTGTTTTTGAGAATCAGAACTGTTCATATTAAAGTTAGTCCTTGGTTGCTTTCAAAACTCTGCATTATAGAATTTAGCCATGCAGGTTTTTTTACAGCCCCGTGCAATATACCCAAATGCCAGAGTAAGTAAAAGCAAAATAACAAAGGGGAGTAATATGTGATTAAAATATGAATTCAATTCTCTGGATACTATATGCAGCTATTTAATTAAGAGATTATCTGGATAACTGAAGAACAGAAATAGCATCTGTTCTACATTGCATCAATGAATATTAATTTGTGTTAAGAGAGTTTAAAAAAAAGAAAAATAGAAGAGGCAAGAATATGTTCTTGTGTCAGACTGTAGATGAGGAAATCACATGGTTCTTTATAAAATGCTAACTTTTTCCTCTTAGTTATTGAGAAGGACAATGAGCAGTGCCAGAGCCTTGTTTAATTTATTTTTGTGTTAAAAAATACAGAAAAGAATTCTTAATTAGCAGCCACTGATAGTTTCAGGAGTATTTTATTTGTCATGGTGCCTTTGCATGCTTGGGTCATGTGCAAGACAGCCGAAAGGAGTTTGTTGAGATCTTTGTACATCTCCTGTTTGTATTACCAATATTCTTTCCTTCCTTGAGCATTGTTGCCTTTTCTTTGCATTTTGTATGTTAGCAAATGGGAAATTCATGAGCCAGCAAAGCCCAGTTATACTTCAGGAGAGACATTTCTTGGAAAGAGGTACAGCTATGCCTTATCTGGGAACCTTTGGGGTAGTTTTGGTGTCCTGGCAGGTGATGAACCTTTGGAAGAATATAAAAATTTTACAATTCAGTGTTTACCTGTGATTACAGAACAAAAGAAAAAAAAAAAAAGCTAGTTTAGCAGGAATTTTCAGCCTCTGGATCTTGGCCTGATACTGATAGTGTTGGAATGAATTGTAGAAGCCTCTGTGGTTTGTTTGGAAAGCGGCTTTAAGTGCCTTTAAGCTTGCCTTGATGTTAATGGGTTTTCAGAGGATTGAGCTTGTTTCAATGTGTCTGCATGAGTGCAGCAGTACAAGAGTACATTAGATGGGGAAAAATGATAGTCTGAATCTCTCCTTACTCTGTTATTGCTACATCTGGACTAGTTTCTGTATTTTACTCAGCTGTTGAGAACCCCAAGGGCTGTAAATAGCAGTGATTCAGCAATGTGTTGTGAAATACTTGATTTTCATTATAATTTTTTATGGACAAAGAGGAGATGGGCCTGAAATTGTCTGGGTGGAAAATCCATATGGGCTGAACAGGATTTTTTAAACCAATTGCTTGGTAGTATCACATCTCCCTTATCTATTGTTTCTTCTCATTCCATTTGTTTCCTTAAAAGATCTGTCTAGGTTGGCTAATGAATAGTCTCATTCATTTAGTTTCAGTCTTTTCTAATGCTTTTTTCTGGGTAAGCAAAATGAATTGAGAAGCAGCAAAAAGGCAACAAAAGGAGGTATCAGATCTATGAATTCTTGTCTGTTTTACCCATTCCTACTAACCTGTTTGTCCATTTCCATACCAATCAGGGTGCTGGTGACATCCTCTGGAGATAATTCTGGCCCCCTTCAGCTAAGCCTGGAGCATTTTAAAATCTTCCAGTTGTCAGCTTTCCCTCAGCAAAAGCTTGTTGATTTCAAATACCTATAAATTTTTTAACTTAGTATGCACCACTGACAATTTGCATTTAAATTTGCTTTTTAAATTTGGACTTTGTTTCTGGTAATTCATTCTTTTGCCTGGTACTTCTGATGGGGTCTTCTTCCTAGATACCTCACCTACACCTTGCATGTTTAGGCTGCCTACATTTCTTAGGAGGGATTTGGAGGAACAGGTGAAGTGTTTACTTTGCACAGTCTTTTTTATGCTTGGGAGGTCCCATAGACCAAAATGGGGTATTGCATGATTTGTGTGTATTTGCATATAGTTTAAGCAGTAGTTTAGTTTATGCTGGAACATGGTGGGTGGATATCATCAAACCAAGTATCTCAGTGTGCCTTGGTGGCTTCCAAAATCCATTTTCTTTGTAGCTGATTTTACTTCCGTTGTCTTCATTTGAAAGAACTTTTTAGCCTTAGTTCACACCAAAATTTCTGTAGCAGAGGTGTCTGGCACTTTTAATTTTGTTTTTGTCTAAGCTGAACTTATATCAATGGTATATCATATAAATGTATAATGACTATATTACATTCTTTTAAAGTCTTTCTGATACCATTTTACCTATTTCAGTACTTACAGTCATGAACTTGAAGGGGAAGGGAGATTCTTGGTATGCATGTCCACCAGCCTGCTTGCCTGGTTAACTTTCTGTGCAGCACAAGGGACATTGAGCCCATTGGGTTCCACTGGGTTCATTGTGTGATGATGGAATGTTTCCTTCCGAAAGGGAAAGACATTGGGCAATAAATTCTGATAAATTTGAAGTGTATCAAGAAGGTTAGATTCGAGATCCATTTCTTTGAAAGTAGGAAAGGTTGAGCTTCAGCAGTAGGACACATTAATAATATAAATTATATATTACAATTACTATTCTAATAGTTATTAGATCATAATGATCTGGCACAAATATATACCTGTGTCATTTTACTGCTGAAAAAAACATTTTACTGTTCTTTTTTGTAGAACTGGTGAGCATCTACTTTTGGAGTTTACCATGTGTATCAGAATTCAGGGGTGAAAATACAGTGTTTGCTCTGTTTCCAACTTCCTGATTTTCCTAATTTCTCAAATTTGGCTTAAAATATGACTGTCGAAATGTGTATTTTGGGCACTTAAAATAACTACCAGTATTTCAATGTTAACAGTAACTAATACTTTTGTATTAGGCTGCATCCTTTCTGACAGCCATTGTACCCCTACGTGAGGTTGCTCTATATACATGTGAGTTAAATCCTGAAATACATTAAAGAAAAAATGGGATATTATATGGTCAATTTGCTGTGGGTTTTTAAAATATTTTAAGATATTTATGCAATGTGGAGACAATGCAGACATTTTAATAAATTGGTGGAATGCCTTGTGAGAGAAAGAGTTGTTTCGTCAATGCATAAAGCGCTGTCTTAATTTAGAAAAGAAATTGTCTTTCTGGAAAGCAAGTCTTTAATAAGGTCTTTTTAATGGATAGCTGAAGGAAATCATAAACATCTTGAGGTAGAATAATTTTTATATATAATTAACATGTGTTGACTTATAAATACTTCTTTTGAAATACAAATCTACTGTCATGTTATTAGATGGTTTCCTTATACATCAGCTTTAGAGGATATCTATAAAAATGCTTTAAGTCAGTTTCATTTGACTTTTCCAGAGGAAAAAAAAAACAAAATAGTTCTGCTGTCATCCATGATATGAACACATAATGGACTACAGCAAACTTCTGACCTGTACAGTTTGGTTTGTGACAGAGGACCAGAAAAGATATTATGCATTTTTCATCTGGATTTCTTTCATGCCATAGGGCAATAGACTAATATATGTAACTTTTAAATTAGAATTGGTGCTGATCATTTCGTAATGGATCCATGTGATTACAATGCAAAGTGAAGCTGCTTTAGCACTGAAACTTTTCCTCAGAGGCCATGCAGTTACAACAATAGTCATGAAGAATGAACCCTTATGCCTACCTGCCTTTTGAAATCCAGCTGCCCAGGTAGTCTCATTCACTCGCCCGTTCTAAATACAAACAAGTTTTGTTTCTGACACGGTAAATGCAGTGGATTACTTGTACTGCACTGCATGTCAACCATGGCTTTTGAAATACTTTCATTTCACAATGTAAAACCATGGAAATGATAAAATGTGGTATTTCAGGTTGGCAGAGCTCCTTGGATTATAGCATTAACCTTTTGACATTTATTTGAATAAGCATAATGGATTTGTCTGCCTTCTGTTCAAAGTTGCCCAGAAGCATAAGGTAGGTTTTGTTTCTTGGACCTCAGGGAGGTGTTCTCCACTCTGCCTGCAGTCAGCACCAGGGGCTTGTGTCCTGCCGCAGGAGGGGTGGGCAGCTGCCAGCTGAGACCAGCTTTCTGGGGAACACTGCTTTCCTCTCCCTGCTCATGACCTGCCAGCCCTTTCCCTCAGGAAAGATTGCTGTGGGTTCTCAGAGGAGTGCCCTTAGGTTTTGGATGTCCTTGATCTGTGCCTTAGTTAAACCAGAGCTTTTCTTTGCACCCTCTGTAACCAGTGAATATCTGGGTAAGATAGCATGTAGCACCTTGACTGGATTTTAAGTAGCGGGGAACATAATTAAAATGTACTTACTTTGAAAGCAATATTTTTATTTATTTATTTATATAATAGTATTACTTTTCTAAATCTGCGGATTTTTATTTCATCTATACCGTTCTGACGTAGAATTGAAAGAATGATTTTTCAGCTGCCTCAGGACATGTCTGTATCTTTCAGTCATTTTGCTGTTAGATAATGCTCGGCATTTCCATCTGCCAGCCTTTGCTCGACTTGCATATTATTTTTCTCTGATTTAATTTCTCTTAGAAGTACTTCTATATCTCACAAAAACCCCTCACTACTTTTCTTCTTTTGAAGTTGTGATTTTTGGCTTTTGGATTTTAGGCTTCATGCATCAAATTGAGCTGCTACATCCCCTCTGGCCAAAACTGACTTCTGCAGCTGTGATCTTTGCTGTTCTCTGGTACTGAGCTGTCCTGCAAAAGGTGTACCCTGTACTAACTGACTGCCTTCGGTCTCATCCTCAGCTGGTGCCCTGATGCTTAGATAGACATACTGGATCTGTTCTCACTGTAATTTGTGGTGAGGTCAGGCAGAGTTTGGATGACTTACTGAGTGTTTCACAAAAGCACATCACTTAGCTGCTGGGATACCTCACCCCACTTGAATAACCAAACTGCTATTAAAAAAAAATAGTTGTTAAAAACACAGTCATGCTGTAGGGTTCTCAACATTTAGGAGACCATTGCAATAGTGCTCTGGAGCAGATTAAATTTACTTTTTTCTTATAAATATAATTTAACACCTTATTGAAGGTAGACAAATGGGACTGAGTCCATGGAGAATACTAGTATTTCTCTTACCTTATTAGTCAATACATGCAAATTACCAGATTTGAGGTTTCCATTTCTTTCACCATAATTTGGTGTGTATTTTATTTTACCTTATTATTAGTACTGGATTAAAAAGCAGTGAAGAGAACAGTTTATTGTGAAATTGCTGGTTGCTTTTACTACCTAGTATCTTTTTGGGTTTTTCATAGCCATTATTTGAGCAGTCTTTTTCCAGTCTTCCACATTGTTTCTAGCACTTGAGAACCATACACAGGGACTGTCCTGGGTGCGTTACGTGCACCACATTGGTTTAGTAACAAAAACCTCTCAAGCAAAGCTTGAGTTCTTGGTTTTGTATGGTGGGATTTGCGTAGTGCTACATTAGCATTTAATGAACTGCACAAGGTTTATGGCTGAAGCCAAGGAGGAGGTGAGGTATTGGCATTGCTCTAGTGACCTGCATTAAGGTTCTTACACATTAGCAAGAGGCCGTGGAGGTGGTAGACAGAAAATTTACTTCGTTGTAGCTGGCAGTGGCAAGCTCTAATGGTAGTAGTCAGACAGCAGTTTGAGGTACCTTCCTTAAGGGAGGGTTAACATGGATTCAATTATCTTGCATTGCACACAGAGGAATTTTCATGTAGGTGGTTACCATGTAGCAGTAGTCTCTTCCTGACCAATTTCTGGTTCCCTATGTAAGTCCCCAGTTAATTAAGCATTTTTGGAAGGCAAAGCAACAGCCTTTGCATTGTTCTTACTTATCAGTGGAAGGATTTTTCTCCTCATCTGTTTTGGCAGAAATCAGTATAAGCCATAAGACAATTAAAGTTTTCGTAGAACAAAGAAAAAGCTTGAGTATGAAGAACCTCTCTCGTACCAAAACCACGTTTTGCATACATGTGAGGGAACCCATTTTGAGCATCTAGTTTTCAAGCACCTACACTAGAAAAAGCTTGAAAAAATCTGTTGGGTTAATAAAATACAAGTTCTTTCCTAAATAGAGATTTGATGGCTTTTCCATAAATTTGCCTCTTCTTAGCTAGAAGTCATAACATTAAGACACAACAATTATGGTTTGTATTTTTATTGTGCCTTTTTTATTGAGTTACATTATGACATTTATCAGAAATAAAATTAAGCTTAGTGCATGGAAGACAGAGAATGTTTACTATCTGAAAGCTTGAATTTAGGGCACATTTTGACAGTTACCCTTTTCGGCAAGTCAGGCATTTAACCTAAAGGTACATAAAGCAAGATTAATTTAATACAGCTTTTATGAGGCCTGTCTGATCAGATACAATAATTTTTAAAACTTGAGTTGAAGCAATGTTCTGTACATTTCAGGGTAAATAGGCAAAAACATGAGTGATATATTCAAGTTGCTTTTAATTCGAAGAACTGTCTGACAGTTTTCAGTTAACTGCCGTAAGAATTCCAGTTCTCTGCATCATTTTCTGTGACAATCACCTGTTAATGTTCTGTATGGTACCAAAACCATTTAGCCATTTGGGTTAAATTGTTGTTTGGAAAGTTCAATAAAATTATAAATGTTCTGTACTGTCCAGTGTTGCAGTTGCAATTTAAAGCTTGACAGACTTTTCCTCCTCCAGTAGTTTCTGCACTGCTCTCGTTTTTTATGGTAACTCGTGCTTCTTGCAATGGGAGTGGTGCTCATGCTTCCAGAAATTTTTGAGTTCTAAAGAGGCAAGTTTTTCCTTTTTCTTTGGCATTAAAAAGGCGGAAAGAAACCACTTTATATTTGCATGATCCTTCTGCCAACACTTTGTTATTTTGTCCTTACCCAGGAGGGTTCCCTGCATGGCCCATGTGGCTCTTGGGCTCAGCTGTCACACCTGAGGCTGGATGGACTCCTGTGCTCAAATTGCAAGAATGCCTTCATGCAGCTGCCTTTTGTCTGGGGCTGATGCAGTTGCTTGTGAGCAATGAACGTATTTGGATAATTTTTTACCTTCTGGCATGCACTTTTATTGGTTTTACTCTTGAATAATCTGTGAAAACATTTCTTGCCTTCGAGACTAAAATGGTTGATAGCATCCTTTTGAGCACTTCGCTGCAAGGAATTGAAAGCTAAAACTTTATCTGATTATGGACAATACCTTGTTTGTGGTTATTTAGTTCACCAGTACAATAGAAAAGGCTTTTAAAAATTGTCATTTCATGCTCTTTTCCAATTATTTTATTTGCAAGGAAAAGGGGCTCTTTTGTTAAGATTTTTTTTTTTAGGATCTCTCAGAGGGTTTAATCAGTAACAGTAAGGTTAAAATTAAAGTTTGCAAGATTGAAGTTTTACTAGCTTGGCTATTTTGATGTCCAGCCTCGTTTATTTTCCCACACCACCTGTATCTAACTAGCTCCCTCATCCAAGACAGTGGTTTTATTCACTATTGTTTTTTGGTGGGTAAAAAGCAGCCAGGAGTTACAAAAACTGTGTACCAATTGTCTGTTCCACAGTTTCCCAGTGAATGTTAACATTATCAGTTGTGTTTTCCTTGACCTAGTACTAGCTTTTTGTTATGAATATTAAAGTAGGATTTGCAAAGGCTGCTTTGAATTGTTTTCTTGTTTTCCTTAAATTTGATCTACAGAGGGTTGATTAAGAACAACAGTCATGGCCAAGAAAAGAAGCCTTTAGTATTGATGGGTATTCTTGAAACCATGGCTATAAAATACTGTTTTAGAAGACGTGCTTCTAAAAAACTTTGGTGTGTACGTTTTCTTTTTACTAAGAGTTTCATAAAAATAGCTAAGGTTGTATGTGTAAATACATCCAGCAAAGTTTAGTAAGATTAGTTTGCTGTTTTCCTCTAGTTCATTCGCAGCTCGTGTTTCAGGCAAGAGTCACAGTCTTGCCAGTTTCCTTAGACAATGAACACTAGCTGACTTAAAAATATTTAAATGTCAGGATTTTATAGAGCTATTGGGTATGTTCTCTTCATTCATTATACTAGAATGGGGCACCCATCAAAATCATGCTAAGATAACTGAAAGGCTTACTGTATTGGCTTTATAGCCTGTCATACACAGATTACACCCGTTTTAATCTGTTTTCTGGAGTTTGTCCAGCTTCCACTAAATGGTGTCTCTTTTACAAGAAATGTTTGTACAGCTGTTTGTAGCCAAAATACAGTTACTGGGATTGACAGTGATACCAGCTGTGTGCTGCACACTTCAGCTGCTGGAGTAACTGAACTCAGAGATGCCCCTGCGCTGTTCCCTGCATGCACACAACTTACAGAGAGGTTCTTCTGTAGATTTTGTAGTTCACTGCACAGGATAAACAGCACTTTCCCTCCTCTGCTTGAGAAAATCTGGACAGAAAGCTATGCCCCATGTTTTAGTTTCCCTCACAAAGAGGAAATACTTGTTTTGAGCTTCACTTTTCTGTCTGAAGCAGGTCAAGAAGTTGCAGCTGAAGAAGAGAAAGCTCAGAGGACTCAAGTTAGCTATAAAGGTCCAGGAGTTTGCCAGCTTCCACAGCCGTCTCCACTGCTGGCATGTGTCAGGAGCAGCATTGGGCTCATGTTTAACACTGTATCTGTCTTTATATCCAGTAACTGAGGTCAACAGACATGGTGCTCTACCTGCCATTCTGCCCAATTACAGCATGCAGGGACTGTTAAGGGCACACACAGAGAAATGTTTGGTCAATCCCAGAACAGTAAAGCCAGGTGTTCCTGTGGGGAAAAAAATAGGCCAAAACTCTTTAAAAGAAAAAACAATCCCAAAATGCACATGCATAAGTACATACCCCCAGTTTCCCACAGCACGAGGTGCCACACTTTGCATTTGATTCTCCAGTATTTTGAATCCGTCACAGATTTTGTAATAAATTTGAATTTATGCAGTAAATTTGGGCACAAAGAGTAGAATTGTGTAAAATCTTCAAGTGAGCAAAACTCATTGTA
The DNA here is from genome assembly GCA_013397955.1 of Grantiella picta. Classification (NCBI taxonomy): domain Eukaryota; kingdom Metazoa; phylum Chordata; class Aves; order Passeriformes; family Meliphagidae; genus Grantiella; species Grantiella picta. Next base: position 1,047,289 of record VZRM01006404.1, on the reverse strand, counting down.
CTTCCTCTGCTCATTTAGTTTTTCCACAGTACACAGGGTCGAGTGAAAACCAGTTGTAATAGAAACTCCCACCTCTTTCCCTTGCGGTTGATGAAGTTAATTTTGCTGTTGTTTTCAAGGGGGTAATATCTTTGTGCTTGATGTCATAGCAAATGTTGAAGTTGGAAAGTGTCCAAAAATAGTGTTGAATTGAGTCACTTTAAATGTATTTATCTTGAATCCCCACTTTGTGGCATTATTACTGTAGTCTCATCCCAAGCTAGCATTATTCATTAATACCGGCTTATCCCTGTGATCCGTCTTTCTCTTTGTCTATTTGTTGGGATATACTTTGTGTGCACATTTGTAACCTTCTGTTTCTTGCTGCATTAATAGCATATTTTAGATGGCAGTTAGAGCTGGTGTGTTTGAACCAGTTATGCTGTCAGTCCTGGGAACGCCTGTTCTTGGCTTGTGTTAGAGTCTGTTACCCCACGTAACATATTAGGAGGCATTAGGAAGGCTAAATTCCTCTGGAAATACAGACTGTCTCATTTTTGAAGCATTGGTGTGATTAACTGTAATGTAATACACTTGGTATGAATGCTTAATGGATAAACATTCTTTTGCTTACTCTAGGCAGTTTTACATTTTACTAGGATGCAATTCATTGTACTAAGCAGTGTGAATGTGAAACTATCATTAGAAAAAATGCAGTCAGACAAAATGAATTCTGCCTGCAGATGCAATTAAGGAAGTGGTAAGTCTACAATATGAAGTAAATGAGTAGTGGTCTGGCACTGAGAACGTGGCATTGCACTTCCTGTTTGAAAGATGTTTACAAAATACAGCAAACGTTTTGTTGTATTACAGAAGCTTTTCCGTTAATCCTCTTACAGTCTGCTTGTTTGTCCATTTTTATATACAAGCAATGGCATTAACAGGCTGTACGGCTGCAACACTCCCTACCAAATTAATGCAACACCCCACTAATGGGTCTCTTTTATATCACTGCATGGTGATGTTAATGTGAATGAAGCCATAGTCTACCAAAGGCTTTAGATTCCAGAGAATCATAAGGATTTTTGTTGCAGTAAAATACCTGCTTGTACTAGAAACTAAATAGCTCTGTAACATGTGCCGTCTGAAATTGTGGAATTATGTTTACCCTGTACAGAAGACTGAAGAGCTGTCTAATATTGAATGTCATACTTAAGCTATTCTCCAACTCATAAGCCATGCACTTAGGTAATGAATAGTGTATGTGCAAAGAAGAGTTTATTACATCTCCTGAGTTTTTCTTAATAGAATATAATAGAGTTTCCCATACTCATATTAAAACTGTAAGCACTATATTTAGTAATCTCAGTTAAAGAATTCATTAAGTTAAGAACTTCTCATTAAAGAAAAAAATCCAAGCCTCTCTTAATTTAAGATTTTTATAAGAACTTATTTACTGTGAAAAGTGATAGTGGGACAACTTTAAAGACTCAGAAAGGCTCCTGATATGGTCTGGTGTGGAAGTACATTTGGTTTTTGTGCCTTGGTCTGAGGCAAGGCTCTAAAGTCTTCTGGTTTCTGTCGCCAGAGATCTTTGTTTCTCACCCACACCACCTTTGCTTTGTCTGCAGGAGTATTAGTAAGGTGGACAATTAGTACCAAATGCCCTAGCTCCTAGGAATGAGGAGAGAGCCATTAATAACCTTTGGAAAGTTACAGTTTTCCACCCTTAAAAAGTCCCATAGGATTTGTCTTGATGATGTAATATTGAGAAAATGAGATATCAAGGTAGACTGTTTCCACCTAACTATTTTCTTCCACCACTACTTTCTTCTCTTCTTTAAGTAAAGAGATAGCAATGTGTACTATTTATAGCAAATTTTAAAGATTTTTTTAATATATAAATGTATACAAAAGAATTTTATTAATTTTTGTTCCGTTTGTAAAATATAATAAATTCACAATAAAACTCAAGTTGGTTGAATTATCTCTGTATAGTTTACTCAGCAAATATTCTAAATTAATGCCTGTGATTACTTTTCTGTGTCCTTCTTTTCCTTTGATTTACTTTCTTAACAGTTCTAGCATCTGTAAATTAATAAAAGGAATCGCTTATGAATTTTTAGGGTATTTTTTTGTGAATATGCAGGTTGCACAATTTATCCCTGCTGAGATTTATTTTACATAGAATATTTCATGCATAGTCAATATTTTGTTTCAAGAGTTTGCCTCTGAGAACATTTGTGGAATTTTTACTCTGCATTTAGACCTCTTGACTTGTAGGCTGAGGGAGAGTGAGATAGCTGGGAGAAGAAACACTGATTTGTTGATTCATGGTGACATTGCTACTGTATGGCAGTCTGTACTAATTGGTACCAGAAGCAACATTTACTCTTGGCTAGCTCATGTGTTGCACTTAAAGGCAGAAGAAAAACAGCGCCATCAGTTAGGATGCAGATTGGCAGCAGTGCAAGGATCTGGAAGAAATGCTGCAGCAGATTTAGGAATAAATGTCTAGGATAGAAACTGCAACTTTGCTTCATACTGTCCTATCTGTTTAAATTTGTTTGGACACCAGAGTCTGGGTTTGAGCCTTTACTGTATTATTAATTTGTCAAATTCTGCTGACTTCAAACATTCTCCTTTGCATGCTTATATCTGTGTTCAAAGATACAATGAATTCTTGATCATGACAGTTCGTTACCTTAACAATAGAGGGGATTGCCAAAAGAGTGGTAAAATATATCAGCTGTCATATTGGAAATTGATATTCTTCTTAAATATTCTTGTTCATATTTTTATAATTTTTTTGTATAGCATGGCTATTGGCGTGCTCTTGTTGCAACTGCTTCATTGTTCTAATGGTTGGAGACACTCTTCAAGGTGTAGGCTAATGTTTTTACTTTTCCCTGAAGCAGGAGTGCAGTGATAGTCAGCTAAAGACATTCAGATTTGCAGGTCAGTACCGCACTGCTGTAAATAGTAAGGTTTTAAATCGCTGTACCTGCATCTCTGATCTCTCCAGGATCTGTGAAAGTCTGGCAGGAGGGACTTTCTGAGGAGCCTGGAGCTTTATGGGAATGCAGGGTGGTGGAGCCTGTCTCTTGGCTCTTTTCCCTGCAGTTGTCAAGCTACTGTAGTGAAAAACAAAAAGCTTTTTTTCTTTGTGATTTTTGTCTCTATCTAAATGGTAGATAACTGACCCAAAATAGACAGTAGCAGTTGCAAAGTACATTTTTGTCAGTAACTCACAGTAAGTAATGCGAAGTAGAGTTAAAAAAAAGGCAGGGTCAGGCAAAGGGATGAATTACATGTGAAGTGTACGTATGAAGTACACAACGCTTAAAATGTCTCCTTGGGATTCTTATATATTCAGTAAGACTCAGCGAAGCCACCTCACTGGTCATTTATTACTCCCATAACACTGTTGCATTCTAGCTGCTGCATTAGAAAAACCAACCCACTGTCAAAGATTTAGATCCAGGTCTGCAAAACTCATCAAACAGAATTCAGTGAAAATCATTCAGCCTGTACTATTAAGGTAAAACAGGACAATATGGCAATTTCCCATTTGTATTAATAGTTATGACAAAAAAAAAAAAGTGAGAAGAAAGAAAAAGNAAAAAAAAAAAAAGGAATATTCAGAGAAGTCTGTTTGTATATCTATGTCAGCTCCAGGCTTCAGTGCACCTCGCTGTTTTACTTGCTTACTAAAACAAACACACAGCAACCCTAGTAGATGTACAAGTTGCAAATTCCATGTGACCTGTGGTTTTACTCCTCAGTAACAGGGCTTACTTTCACTTCCTAATTACTCTGACCTGTTTTAACTAAGAGTAACAGCATAAAGTTTTCACGTGGGGCACGCATCTTCTTTACAGCAACAGTGATTTTAAATTTTTGTGCTAGACAAGTAGCGATGTAAATTGTAATAAAACAAGTACATCAGCAATAAAACAAGTATACACTGTTTTATTGTATATGTATTTAGTTATATACAAATAATAAATTGATATAAACAGTAATTTTCACTGGTTCTAGTAAACTACTTAATGAAAACAGGTGTTTTAAAAAATTCACACCTGACAATGAGCCAAGTAGCAGGAACAGGGGATGTGTAGTAACCATGTGTGGTACCACCTAGGCAATTTTGGTTCCATGTTTTGGCCCAAAACTGCAGTATATAAAATTTAAGATACTAGTTTCAGTGAAAGAAACCCAACAGAGAAGTCTGCCTGGTTCTTTAACTACTTAGGCCGTGAAACAAATGCATCCTCATGTCCCAGGCCTAACGAATGGATAGGGTTAGCCCATGCATTTTAATGCTTGTGTCCCACCAGGAAATGCCACTGTGGCACAGTTTGGGTTTAGCAGGACACGCTGTAGTGCGCAGAGATACATGAATGCAAACTGAGATGTGTAGGGACTGCTGCAGGACAGTGACACTGGTTTTCTACTAGAAATGGTCTTAATGATGTTCCAACAGGTAGAAAACTTGATAACTTGTGCCAGTTGTCTAAAACAAGAGTACATAGAGATTGTACTTCCCAGTTTACCTCAACAAATTGAACAGTCTGTCTGTGTGTCATGGCAGCTGCTCCAGGCTTGTCAGATGTCTGAAGACGTCTCTGGAATGGAGAAGTCTAGGGCCTGGACACCTCTAGGATTTTAGAAACATGAATCTGCTGTGCAGGTCTCTTTGCCAGAGTTTCAAAACATTTAAAACAGATCTTTCTCCTACAGAGCTTTCTGAGGGAAACCCCAGGCGCAGATTTGATGTTAGACATTCAGTTTCTTTCAATATTGCTAATGTCTAATTCCCATCTGTGTCTCATTCCTGCAATTGCATCTTGGGAGGATTTGTCTCCTGGATGCTTCTGTGCTGAAGTGTTAGTGATGACTGATGCCCACACAGGCTTTAGGGGAGCATGAAGCGTGGAAAGCTGGAGGAAGCCTCCTCACTGACTCACTGCCTTCAACTGTGACAAAGCAACCACTTCACAGGGAATAAACTCATTAGAAAGGTTGTCAACAATTTCAGACGTTGCCAGAGCTTTCTGTCCTCCCTGAATCTGTGCTCTAGAAAGATTTTAAAGCAGATGGTAATGGTCAAATTCTGATTTCTTTTCCTCTCATTTAGCTTCTTCAGCATAGCCAGAGAGGTTATCCTCCGTGCTTCATAATAGATAATCTAAATCTACTCCCTTGCAGTTTGAATCCATTCTCCCTTGTCCTGTCACTACATGCTCTTGTAAATAGTCTCTCTCCATATCTCTTGTAGGCTCCCATCAGGTGTTCGTGGACACAGTTAGGACATCCCTAAGCCTTCTGTCTTCCAGGCTGAACAATCCCAATTCCCTCAGCCTTACATCAGATAAGACAATTCTTGTGTTGCACAGTTTATAGTATGCAATGCTAGTACTGTGGTTTATGTAGCACCAACCTGGTTAGACCATGGGGAGGACAGCCCATGTGATTTTTAGAGTTATCTCCTTTCTGACTTGCTTAGAAAAAACCTTGTCACTATCGACTGGTTGCTGTCAGATAAATTCTGTAAATTATTGCTAGTTAAGAGCTATGAGAAAATAACCCAAACTTACACAACTTTGCCTTTTTTCAAGAATAATCAGTTTTCATCCTTCTGATCTTACTCCTAAAGATGAAGTACTAAAACAAAAATGTAGGGTTTTTTCTGAATTAGTCTGCAATATATCTTTATATTTAGTGACATGTCTTCTCTAGCTTGTGCTCTACCACAGAGAAGCAAATGGTCATATACGCATTTGTATGATTTCCCTGGGGATGCCACCCAGGGTGCCTAACAGTTATATCTCTTTGATATTACAGTTTGTTACTGTATTGGTGCTGGATGAATCACTGATGACCCCTTTTTCTGTCACTTTAGGGAGCACAGAACTTTGTTCTGCGAATAGCAGTTCTTCAGGGTTTGTTTTAACATGTCACCACTGTTGGCTTTTTCTCTCCACAAGTGCTGTTGTAAATCCTAGAAAATGTCACTGGTGAATTCTATGGAAACGTTTTTGGGTTTTTTTCCAAATACTTGGAGTGGTAAAATCAGAGATTAAGATGTTATATTGGATTTTCACACAAAAGAGCTTGCTTTAAGTAATGGCTGATGATGTGACTCTTGGGGATGGTCCTGTTCAAGGCCCAGAGCTGGATTTGATGATCCTTGTGGGTCCCTTCCCACTCAGCATATTCTGTGATTGTGACTTTACTGTACTGGGTACTTGGCCAGAGTGGCAACAAAACCAAATCTGTCAAATCACAGGGAATGGGAGAATTCCCAGGAGTCTGAAATCCCCTACACACTCTGGGAAACACAACAGCAACAGATGTGGTGAAATTGTTCTACCTAAATCAAGTTAACCATACTTTGAGGAAGAAGTTATAAATGTTTATCTTATTTTTAGCGAAGTAAATCTTGAGTGACAGTTCTCATGACTGTACAGAGCAAGCAGTTCATTGCTCTGGTAAATAGACTGTTTCATAAAGAAATAAAATTTCCAAGCATGAATTTTGTTCAGTTTAACACCAAGAGATTCATTTAATAGAATTAGTCAACCATGAAATGTGATTGCACAAAATGAGAGAAATTACATAAATGACATACAAGAATATCCTTCTTCTTCTTCCCCTCGTCAGGGGGAGACAACTGCCTTGTTGAAGGCAGGGGGCAAAATTATATGTAATGTAATGACCAGTGTATAAAAGACGGTGAGTTAATGCCAGGTAGGAGCACCGAGCTTTATGCAATCAGCGATCCTACAATCTCAGAGTGAATGCTAAGGTGAGGTACTGGATAAGAGTGGCGTGATGTATTTGGAGACATAACGATAACTGTTCATCACCAACAGTATCTTTAGTTCCTTTTTAGTGGGATCATCCAAATATTCCAAAACAGTGAGCACAATGTAAGAAGCCATCACTTCTGTCTAATCTGATTCAAAAAAGATCATCCCAAACCAGAATTCAGTATATAATTTATGATGCTTTCAAAGAAAATTACCCTGAAACATATCCAGTCATTTTGCTACAAATCTAAAACAGCTTCCACAATATACTAATGCCAGTCATTGAACACAAGTAAAAGAATGGGGCCAGTTAACATGATGAAAAAAAATCCAGAAATATACTCATTTTGTGACATAATTTTCCCCTACACCTCTCTCTCAGCTCTGGTCTCCAGCAAGCAGTGTTTCCCTTCACCTTGATGCAATTCATCTCTGTTCACATTTGTGACATGGGTCTCTTTCATCATGTTGATAAATAAGATGATTCAAGCTAAATTCACAGCTGTTTTTTTTAACCTGTACTTGCTTGCATGACTGCTACATTTCAAATCCAAAGGTTTGTGGTCAAACCTTAGCTCAGTAATGTTTGAGTTGGGTCTCACTCTGTTGATTGGTCTTTATTTTGGTTGATATCAGCATGAATGAGGTTGGACTTGAAAATGGAACCCTTAGTGGGTTTGGAGCCATAGTTGCCTTTGACAGCAAACCAGAGAAGGAAAGTTGCCTGGGGAGGTTGTACCACTTTTTCATTCCTGCTGAGGGGATTCTTCCAGCTGGTTTGGTCTCTTCTTGTGTCAGGCTAGAGGAGGTGGCCATGAATTGTAGCTCTCCTTATACTTGTTTCTGCATCCGTGTCTTTTCTCCAATCTTACAGATACTAAAGCAGCATAGTAAGTTCAGCAGCACTGGACAGCATTTAGTATGTGTCATATTTTACTTAGGCTTCGCATGTGTTTGTGAAGGCTTTCTAGGAGCATAATTTGTTAAAGCAGCCGTTTTCTTGCATCATAATGACTAAAAATCAATGTGAGATAGGTTTGTGAATTCTCGGAAAATCATCTCAGTCTTCTTGGAAGAGGAAATTAATCAAGTGTTTCACATTGATGTGAAATACAAGAGTTAAAATTGAGTGACTACTTTTTCTGTTTCAACCACTCCTTTATGTAAAGCTGAGAGGGGTCTTTCAGTAGCTTTGTGGTAGCCATAACATAGTTAGTAGACTTAAAATAGTATTTAATAGTATTTTTGTATTTCAACTTTAGTATATTTACTATTTAAGATAAATGAATGTGTACTAACAGCTTTTCAGGGAGGTAAAACCTCAGGTGGCAATGACCGAGCTCCTGTCACTGGACTGGGCAGCCAGCTGGATGGATGCCCCAGGGACATTGTGATGGAGCCTCCAAGCAGGACTGTAAAAGAGCAGGCTTCTGGAGACCTTTGGAATATTTGTGTCGCTGTGTAGCAGGGTTCAGTGTTTTATGTTGTAGGAGGAACAGTGATAAAAATATGGCTATGCAATGGTGTTTTCTGTAGGTTGTCTGTAAAAGAGGAAGAGGAAATGCAGAAAATTGTTTTCCTTTATTTGAAGTGATGAATATGATATATCCATGGGATTGAAGCTCAGTAAAATTATTACCACTAATAATACATATTCTTTCCTTACTGCCAAATGCAGACAGTAAAATGAATTAGGCTGGCAAACTCTGCTCTCTAAAATACAAAAATGTGCTTTTCCTGACTAATGTTTCTGAAGGGCTGAATAATCACTGATTAAAGGCCATGTTGAATGTATGATAATAAGTAGCATAAGTAATATAATCAGGTTAATGCAGTCACTGTTAAATTACTGCTTTAGAGATGAAGTAAACCTGTGAAGCTGGTTTGTTTAAAAATACCCATGGCTGTCTATATTGACTTTCTAAAAAAGTTAATACATAATATGGAATATAATCTCTAATGATATCCATAGGCGGTGTAAATGTAGATTAGTAATCTTCAGATCTAGCTTCAAGACTGAAGACTAAGAGAGAAACAGTATGCAGATTATCGTTTCAATGTATTTGACTCTGTTAATGTTTACTAATAGTGCATTTTTAATTAGTTAAATTAAGTATTTTAAGTATTTATATGCATAGACCAACACAGACATTAAAGATCACTTTTTGAATTTGTGATCAAAACCGGTAAAAATTTGTACTCTGTTGACTTTTGCAACCATGCTTGTGCTTCCTTGAATGAAAAAGCACAAATTTAAAAACCTGAAGTTGAATGAACTGGGGAAATTTGTCTTTTAAAAGCCTTTTTAAACTTTGCGATATCACAGAACAAAAGCAGTAACTAATTTAATAATTTGGAAGTCTTTTTGGAGTAGGTAGCTGAATGATTTTGGATCTGTTTCCACAGGTTTTCAATACATATTCTAATGAAGACTATGACAGGAGAAATGATGAAGTTGACCCAGTGGCTGCATCAGCTGAATATGAACTGGAGAAGCGTGTGGAAAAGTTGGAGCTCTTCCCAGTTGAACTAGAAAAAGGTATGGTGTCTGTGTGCCATTTCCACTTCCTGTGACACTGACCTACAAGTTTCAGGAAGTCTGCACTTGTCTACAGAGCTATCTTGAATTTCCATGAATCTGTTGTCGTCACATTGGCTTTTTGGATTTCAGGAATTTTTCAGAGAGGAATTAAAGAAGCAGCTCGAAGACAGGCAATTCTTACCTTCTTAAGGGAATTTTTTCATGCTATTCCATTAACCTGATTTTACACAGTGTTTGATGTGATACGTTCATTCTTCACTGGAGGAGTAAAAATCTTGACTGTTCTAAGCTCTTCATAAGGCTGCAGATGATATTTTTTGTGTGTAATTGAAATGGTAGTAAAATAGGTTTTTTAAAAGGAAGCAAAATAGTGTTATTCACACAGAAAGTCAAGAGGAGCCAAAGCATGAATGTTTACCTACCAAATAATTGTACAGTTCAAATGTAAGAAGCTTCTGCTTTCTCTTGCCTTTTTCACAGATGAAGATGGACTTGGCATAAGCATTATTGGAATGGGAGTTGGAGCCGATGCAGGACTTGAAAAACTGGGAATATTTGTCAAAACAGTAACAGAGGGTGGGACAGCAGAAAGAGATGGCAGGTAAACTAGACTTCGTATTCAGAAATTTTCTCAGCAGTAGTTACTGTAAACTATGATTTTCATAGGGGATAGTTGTTTTCTTAATGTATGTCATGGTAATCCAAGCTGTAAAGTTCAGAGACGTCATTGGTAAGATCAAAATGCCTGATGGGGTTATGAGCAGACACTAAATTGGTACAGTGAGTTTAAACTGTTTAAGAAGAACACATTTGCCAAAGATACGTGTTTGTGACAACTGAGAACCCAGATTCTTCAGCAAGAGTAAAGCTGCTGATTCCAAAATCACTTTTGAAGGTAGTTTAGATTCTGAAGGTGTTGAGCTCCCACCTGTTCTGTTGGCTTCAAGCCAGCTTTAGATAGGCAATACTTAAGAAAAAGAGTTCTGTTCAATGTTTGATTATTTGATCTCTCTAAATTTGATGTCCTTAAAAAGAGATCTTGACAAGCTGGATGGATGGGCTGAGGACAACTGCATGAGGTTCAATGAGGCAAAGTGCCAGGTTGGCACTTGGGTCACAAGAACCGCAGGCAGCGCTACAGGCTGGGGGAGGAGCGGCTGGAGAGCTGCTCAGCAGAAAAGGACTTGAAGTGCTGGTTGACAGCAGCTGGATGTGAGCCAGCGTGGGCCAGGAAAGCCAAAGGCATCCTGGCCTGTATCAGCAATGGTGTGGCCAGCAGGACCAGGGCAGGGATTGTCCCTCTGTCCTCGGCACTGGTCAGGCCACACCTCAAGTCCTGTGTCCAGTTTTGGCCCTTTCTCTACAAGAAAGTCACTGAGGTGCTGGAGTGAGTCCAGAGGAGGGCAGTGGAGCTGGTGAAGGGTTTGGAGCACAAGTCCTGTGGAGAACAGCTGAGGGAGCTGGGGGTGTTTAACCTGGAGAAAAGGAGGCTGAGGGGAGGCCTTACCACTCTCTACAGCTGCCGGAAAGGAGGGTGTAGCCAGGTGGGGCTTGGTCTCTTCTGACATGTCTCAAGTCAAAGTACAAGAGGAAATGGCCTTAAATTGTGTCAGGTGAAGTTCAGATTAAATACTAGACCTTTTTTTTCACTGAAAGAGTGAAAGGCATTGGAATAAGTTGCCCAGAAAGGTGATGGAGACACTGTCTCTGGAAGGTTTAGAAGAGGCATCTGATGTGGCACTTGGGATGTGGTCTAGGAGTGATTGAGCTGCTAAGGTAATGGCTGAACTGGATGATCTTGAAGATGTTTTCCGGCCTTGATGATTCTGTGATTAGGGAAATAATTAGTGTATCTAAATGCTTAAACTTTTACTAAACACTCCTTTCAAATTTACTAACACCGGCTGTTACTTTTTATTTCTTATTTTGGATGGTCTTCTGTTCCAGAGTTCAGTTTTCACACCTATAGCACTGAAAGTACATTAATTAATTGAAATAGGAAGCTGTACCATAAATCTTGCCCACTGAAGGAATGAATTGGTGTATGTAGTCTTATAGGATGCTCATACAAAACCTGCTTGCTTCTAGAATTGCTTGTTTGGTGTATGCAGGCTAAAGAATTCCTTTTGAACATAAAATATTTCCTGTCGTATGGGGCACAGTTATCTGTGTATTATACAACACCTGCCAGTCCGTGTATTGTACAGTACCTGCCACAACCAAGCCAACCTCTTCTCATTAGGAGATAGGAAAATACTTTACTACGTAATCATTTAGTAATGAAAAGTATTCTTAAATATCTTTCAACCCATACAATTTGTCATTTTGTCTCAGTGCATAACTTTGTAAATTTTCATGCCACTGAAATATTTCTTCTCTGATATGTAAACAATTAAATTGACTTACATGCATTCTCCTTTCCTGATTTTAACCATTAATGTGTTGTTATATTAGTTATGAGCAATACGGAAATATTGTTTGTAAATAAGAGTAGGAATAAACTCTGAAGACGCTGATGCTGTCTTCTAAAAAAATATATTGCAGTAACATATTGCTTGCTGATAAACACCAGTGACTTTTCAGCCAGGCAAAAAGTTTTTCTGCTGTGGAACCTCCACAAAAATTTAAACGGAAGAGTCCACAAGGCAGGGGATTGAAAAGTTTAATCACATTGCTCTGAAACTACTGAAGTATATTGTCCTCCAGATTGGGCTTGGAGGTATTTATAGATCTTGGCAGTAAGATATCAAGTTGGAGGCCAAGTACTGATTTATCATAGACTTAAAAATTATGAAGGGAAATGAAGAAGCTGACACTTCAAGATGTCGTGACTTTATCCATTATTTTAATTTAAGTGAATGTTTTTCTGAAGGGTATGCTTGACCTCAGCCAGAAGGCATTAAGCTCACGACTGGTATTCTTTGTGAGATTCTCTGGTTTAAAATCAGTCACTCACTGCTGCTCTGTCATGATCTGTAATTTCTTTTCCTCTCATTATTCACATGTTTGAGTGGGCTGCAGAAGTTAATGTTCCATCACAAGTCTCTTCTTTCATTTCCCTAGATGGCATCTGAAAGGAGCCTGTCAGCTGAGGAAGAAATAATATCATTCTTTGACCATTCTAATATTTGTGTTGGTTTTCAACTGGCAGAATGTTCAGTCAGCTGAGAAATAGGACTCTGATTTTCTCTTTGAGAGCCTGACTGATCATTCACTTGGGAAAGGGATATGTAATCCTCTCAGTCAGCACCAGACAGTTCTATGATGAAGTGTATCAGCTGTAAAGTGTCCTGTTAACTTCATCTTTATGAAAAGCCTAGTTAATCATTAACACTGAGAGCAAAACAAAGTCTCCTAGCAGAAAATAAAGCTATTTGAACTATTGTATCAGATATTCTGAATAATCGCATAGCAATCTTCAACCAGGTTCTTCTGAAGCTACAATTTAAAACATTACAATGTCTGTAGGATAGCTTCTATTTTCTATTGAAAGACTCATCAAATTACAATATAAAGTATTTGTCTCCCATGGAAATACAAAAGCTGTACAAAGGGGTTTCTTGGTGATTTAGCTCCACTGGCTTCATTCATGTTGCTGCAGACAAGCAGGTAGCATTTAATTGTCATATTCAAACGTTTTGTGTGCCAATACTTAACCAAGTAGAGTGCTTAAAAATGAATCCAAAGGCAAGCATGTTGATAAGTATTAGGAGAGGTTATTAATTGTGTGAAAAATATTAAATCAGTCATTAGACAGAATATGATATAAAACCTTTCCCTGCATCAGCCAGTCCATAGCTGCTGCTTTCAATTTATTGTGGTGATGAGTAATTCACTTTTAAAAGTATTTTGATAACATTGGGAGTAACAGTTTTGAAACATTACATAGTTCTTAACATGAACTCTAGAAGTTGTCTATGTACAGATTAAATTTTTCAGTTCATCATCCAGAGCAATTGTGCAAATAATTTGTTCAGCTGTTGTTGGTTCGCTTCTGTAGTTGCTACTTCGTTGTAATCCCCAGGCAGAGTTTAAAGTCGTGAGCATTAGAAAATAATTGTTAGAAGAATTACCAATTTTATGAATGATAAAAGCAGTGAAATGTCTATAATTCAGGCTTTGGCAACCTGGGTCTAATTTTTTATTTGTGTTGGAAATTAGTTTTGAGAGACAGAGGCCTGGAGCTCCTGTTGGAGTGAGCTCTAACAGGCCAACTGCCCTTTATATGTTGATATGTATGTATGTTTATGTATAATTCAAATATATGTGTATATAGAAAGAAAGGAGTTTTGGAGAACAGTGGCCATAAAAATAAGAGTTGGCAGTTAATTTAGGAGCCACACAAACTAAAGGAGATAAAAAATATGCTTAAAGGACAAATAGAATTAGACTGAATCAAGATAGAGCTGCTTACAAAGTTGCAGGCAGCAGTTCTCTAGCGTGGTGCTTCATCACCTGCAATACTGTACCTGTGTATCTGTATGAACACTGCTAGTCCACTGCGTAGTGATGTACAGTGTTGTAGCTAAGTTGTCATCTCGAAGGAATCTGTTCTTCCACCACTGTCAGTCAGGAGGGTGACAGTTTCCCACTCAGTGGGCACCAACTTCTTAAGAGTTCTTTTCTAGGAACTCCTCTGGCCCTCTGACTGCACCCCATGCTTACTAAAGTGTAAACAAAAAGAGTCAAATAAATACAAATGTGATTGCTGTATTTCTTAAATGTTTCAGTGAAAATTGAAATAAAATTCTGAGATTATGCCTTATATGATTTTCAAAATAGGAGTTTATAGGCTGCCTTTTTCAAGAGATATCCTGCCTAGAACACAGTGACATTCTGTGGAGTGAGGCTGCCAAAGAATAAATACTGTATTTCTTACTTATCACTGGAATCCAAAGAACAGAAGACACTGCTTGAACACTTGTAAAACTGCTAAGCATTTCCTCAGACTTCACAGAGAAATTGGTACTCGAAGTCAAAATTCTTCAGCCCTCTGTTGAAACCTCTGTTGTTCTTTGACAAGAAGTCTTATCACTAATATATCCTAAGATGTTAAATACATTAATTTAGGTGTTTTCATATAATATAAATATGATTTTTTCATATTTTTTTCTTGGTTGCTTTGTAAACTGTGTAGTTTAGATCAATAGAACCCATGTGAGTACTTGAAAATTTGCCTTTGACTTGTTCTGGATGTGTTTGGTTTCTATTTTGAAACTGTTGGAGATCATGCATTTCTAAAGAATATTATAGCAGTCATCTTCCAGGGATTTGTAATCCAGATGAATCCAGTGCCTGCTCTAGGGATTTTGTAGATGTGCTTGCTTTAGGTAAAAGCAGCACGGTTTTCATTCTGTCTTAACTTTTTCTGCATTAAACAGTATATCAGCTGTAAATAGGTGTTTGGTTTCAAAAAGAGAGTCTTCATTAAAACAGTCCAAGGTCTTATGATTGTGTACAGCAAGATCACACTTACACTGGGAATTCATCTTTTTGGAACAAGTTAGATGAAATAGCTTAAGGGAGTACGTCACAATTGGGTCTGATACATAAGTTCTTTTCTCCACTGGTGAGCAGGTTGTTTTCGTTAAATACTACATTTTTTTCCCATTAGCGTGAAATGCCAGAGCTATGTCTTATGCTGTTTTTCAAGATTGGCTTAGGAAAGAATGATACAAGAGCTGTTCGAGTATTTCATTTAATTTAATTCATATGACAAGTTCAAGTGTTTGTGTTGTATGTCTATACAAGAAAAGGGATTGGATAATTAATTGATGATATTAACTGTAATAGTAACTTTGAAGCTGGATTTATGAAATGTCTTTGTGCAAGGAACAATGTGTTTTTCGTATTTACCTTAATAATTTTATGACTGAGCTTTTGTTTAAAGTCAGACTAGAAAGATCTCTCTATGCTAAATTTTGCTGAAAAATTGTAAGAATTCATACAATTATTCCTGCATTTGTGTTTTTTCCCTGAAAGGATCCAAGTGAATGACCAAATTGTGGAAGTTGATGGCATCAGTCTGGTTGGTGTTACACAAAATTTTGCTGCAACTGTTCTTAGAAACACCAAAGAAAAAGTCAGGTGAGTATTTTAGAAGGAAAAAAGAAATTGTAACTTAAGATTACCTGGCTTCCTTCACAGGACTTTCAGTATACCCAGGTAGAACAGGGATTTTGGGCTCTTTGTGTCTTCTCTCCTTTGATCCCAAGAGAGGGATAAAATACAGTATTGCAGTTTTGTTTTGGGTTAGATTTTTAAAATGTGACCCACTAGGCAAGCTGAAATTGCAGATAGATGATGATTATGCTCTTCATCACGAGTCTAGATGTCCATGGTCTTCAAGCTGTTTGTATTTGTTGGAATGCTGAAGGTCATGGGTTGGTCAGATGGAAACTGCTGCCATTGATCAGCTCCCTGTTCCTCCCATGGGGAGACTGGCCGTGTTTGTGCTCCAGGGTTGGAGCAGGAGGAGATGAGCACTCTGGTGCCTCAGGTGCCACCTCAGCGCAGAGGAGAAGAGAGGAGAGTATTGGATGCAGCAGTGATAACAGCTACCAAATTGAGGAAAGTAAGTATTATTATTAATTGAGCTCCCAGCATCATCTGTGGGTTTTTCTCTCCTCCTATAATGTCGTTCATTGAAAGGTGTCCCTGTAAAAATTCCTGTCCCTGTAAAATAATGAACAGAATAGAAAATTTAACATACACTGCAAATAAGCTTCTGAACTAATGCAAGTGCAAAGCTGTAAAATGTCTGTAAATTAATAAGAACATTGTTTCCCTAGAAATGAACTGGTTTGCCATTTAAAACCTGTGCCGTCACATAGTTTTTCAATAGCTTGGTAATTTCAGTAAAGAGTCAACTCTACAAAATAAATCAAATAATACCTTTGGCATATTGTAAAAGCACCGGCCATTCTGTAGTTACCTCTTGGTTGTCTTTCAAAATCTTCTCTAGGGAATACAACTGAATTCTTGAATTAATGAGTTCAGAGCTGACTTCTTTTGAACCAAGACTGAACTGTGGGTGGCAATATATGCAGACCCCCTCAGATGGTGGGGCTGTATGTTGGCATGCACATTTCCACTATAATTCCATAGCTGATCCTGCGTAACGTGGAGGAATAATGCTGAGATGTGGATTCTGCAAAGAACCTTGGGGGTGGTTGATCAGTGTTTTATTTGAAAGAGGTTGTTTAGGAAAAAAAAATTAGAAACTGTAGTGCAATTGCAGGCGAGTGTATTTTTGTGTAACGTTTACAGTTGAAGTTACACCATCACTATTTCTGCAAAGACTCACACATGCTGTGAGTGTTCCTACTGACTTAACTATGAAAATGAGTACATACTTTATTAGTTTTTCTGCAGTTGGGACCTTCAAACATAAAATCCTTTTGACAGAGAATAATGTGTTCCTGTGTTTTGGTACACAAAGCAAATGTTATGTATATTTTGTGTTTGATCTTCTAGTTCTAAAGGAAGAAAGAAAGTGCTCACATAAAACATATGTATTGTATACATGTATAAACAGCTTAGTTTGTGCAATTATTACTGCATAAGTTACAGAATAGAATACTTGCTTCCATGGGAAAATAATGGAGGAAGGCAGAAACACAAAATGATTTTCACACAGAACTCCTACAGTCTTCTCTCAGGAAATAAATTACAGTGTGACTGGTTGCAATCTAGACCTTTGTCACAAAATAGGACACTGAAAAAATTATTTCTTCATTGTTGTTGGGCTCACATTGTCAAGTGTACTATGTATCCTGTGCACTGGGAGCATTGGCTTCTGACAGGTCTCATTTATCAAAGAGAGATATTTCAGTTTCTGCATTTTTCCTTGTGACATTAAGATATGGAGTTTTCATGGAAAAGATTACCCAGTGGGGTAGTGTCAAAACTAGAGCAAAAAACCCATAAAATAATATTAAATTAATAATAAATTTTAAATACTGTATGATTTACAATATAAAGTAATACTAAAATATTAATAATGTATATATAAATAGTATGATATGTGGTTAGCTGTATCTTGCTAATGTATATTTCTAATCAGAGGAAAAAATGAGTAGAATTTGGTACAACTTCCCCAGTTTTTTGTTCCATTTAAAACATCATGGGAAAAAACCCTCATGAAGATTACTTTCTACTTTGTGCCAGCCAGCTGAGAAATGCACGATTTTTTCCCTGGTTTGTGGTGGGCTGGGAGTGAGGCTTGACAAGGTGGCCAAGCCTGGTGTAACACAGGCTCCTGCTTAGCTTCTGGTCCAGTCCTGGACAGTTTTGTGGCTGATGCTTTACATTGGTTTCAGTTACACAAAACGAAAAATGGCTCCAGAAAGCTGTTTTTTGGAGATAGATACTTCAGAATGCTTGACGTTTTGGCTTCAATGCAGGTTTAAACATTTGCTTGTAAAGAAAGGGAAAACTAATATTGATGAATTTAGATATGAACAGAAATGAGGTTCCTGACTGTTTTTCTTTTGATATGTGACAAAAGAGCCCTGCCTGTTGCCTGTTCTGTGGAGAGAATTGGTTTCTGACAGATCCTCTTTCCTGCTGTGTTAGAGCTAGGATGGAGGATCCCTCATCTCCACCCTCTTTGGCAGACAGTGGCAACCTCTGCACTTGAACTGCTCCAGAACATTAGGGACAACATGGGAGGGTCTTCTGGGGCAGAATCCCTTTCTTGCCCCCAGCTGTCAGCTCCTGCCTGTTGGCAGTGCAGGGAGCAGCACTACTGTCATTGGAGTGCACCATTCCCACGGCAGCTGCCATTAATGATCCTGTGTCACTGTGTCAGGCAGGAGCAGTGGAAGAGGTTGCTGCTTTCTGAAGCCCTCCTGCCCTTCCTGTGGAGGATGTCCCAGCTGAACCGCCAGTGTGTAGGCAGTGTATGAGAACACCTCACCTGATCCAAGGCAAGGCAGCTTCACGAATCCTTCCTTCACAGGAGAAATCACGTTCACACTTCCTTGCAGATCTGCTGTTCAATAGTGTCAGCTTGATGGGGTTTGTAGAGCTGCTTTAATCAGCATGGCTATCTTTGTGATCATAGCATACAAAACCTCTGCCTTTCTTCTTCCTGGTGTCCTCTACACACAGAGATTTGTGTGCCTTTTACTGGCGTTACTTTACATTTATTTCACACAGCATTACGTGTATGAAGTCATTTTGTCCTTAATCTAGTCAAAGTACATGCTGGTTTTTATAGCAGGGTTTATTATGTGAGATCAGTTGTAAAGAAAGGACATTCACGAATGGAATGACATTAAAGCCACTTCTTAATTCTTTGTAATAAATGCAGTCAATACCTCTTCAAAGAGCTTGCATAATACCAATACTTAGTGATTTATTTTTCTCCTTTGAGCCTTCTGAACACTTTGAATGATACTGACAGTGGAAGTCGTTGACCTAGAATCAATTTTTGCAATTTTTCTACCAGAAAAAATATATCCAGCATGTCTGTAGCTGACACAGTAAAGCATTTGTGAAAATGAAGACATGGCTTTTACCTTTTGAACTGTTCTAGGTGAGACTGAGAGGAGGGGAAAGAAGAACAAACATAAGCAGCTACAATTATTTTATTTATTGTTTGCAGTATTGGATTATCCAGCAGAGTCATCATACCATGATGGAAATCATTGGCTCAACCAGTTTGACTTCTCCAATGATAATAAATTAAATTATTCTTTCTTACAGTGTTTTCTAGAAAGATAATCAGTACCCACCAGATGTACTCTGGTAGCCTGTGAGGCAAAGGAAAGAGATCGAATTCTTTCATAATCCCAGCTGGCAATCAGCTTCTGTTTTTCAGGATGAGAATTAGTGTCCTTGTGACTCTAATCAGGCAAATACAACTATGAATGCTATTTCAATTGATGTAAATATCAAGTCTTCTTTGTAATTTTGTGTAACTATTTAGTTTACTAATATCTCACATTAGTGGATTTCAGAATTTGATTATATACAGGAGGGATTTGAAATGTGTGTTGTTTTCAATATTGTTGAGCGTTGCCCCTGCTGTAAGATTAATGGATCAGAGGGCAGTGCCACACTAATACCACTAATTGTTGTGTGCTTCTTTTGACCCCATTTAGGATGTAATCCATCAGCTTGAAGTTTGTGAGTGGTGCCTGCAGTCATAAAAGATAGGATAAGGAGATAACATGACAGTGGGAATCCTATCTGTCATGCAGTTTCTCCGGTGTTTTTTTGCTTGCAGTCTCCCCATGGACTGTGGTGCTGAGTATCAGACCTGAAGTTCATTGAAGCTGCTTGGGATATGTTGAGCCTTTGTGACCCCACTTTTCTCCTCTGTTCATCATAATGGAAGGGTGCTGGGAGACCCCACAGTCTCTCCAGAGAAAGCTCACTTGAAGAGTTGTATGCCTCCAGGGAATTTTATTTTCTTTTCTTGAACATACCCACAAGAGAAAAAATCAAGTTCTTTCATAGAGAGAAGACCTTCCTTTTGTCATACTTACTGGATACAAAGATTTGTGCACTGGGAAAGGCAGGGTCCCAGGAAAGGAGGATGTGGTTCTGGGAAGACTTACTTACTGCATTGATAAGTAGAAAAGGTCTTGCATGAGAGAATCATCAGAAAATCCCAGTCCTTCATATGCTGCTTCTGTGCTTTTAGCATTACTACTTTCCTCTGAAAGGTTTCTTTTAAGGAAGTTAACCAAATCCAGTGTTCTACTGGAGAGACAAATTTTAAATTCTGTGTCCTCCTTCCGTATCCTGTTGTATGAATGTGACTAAACATTTTCTCAGCTTTCCAAACTGTTGCTAGGCACTGAGCGGATGCTCTCATGGGGCTTTCTGAGTCAGTTCTTGATTTTTTTTTAGGAAACCACACAGAACCTGTGCAAAACCTGTTTGGTTTATCATGACTTACCACTCTGAAAATTATTAATTGTATTAATTCTAACCTGCCAGTGAGTTTACCTACTTTTGTTTGTTTGAATTCTGCTGAAATGCATCAAAGTCTTTCCAACTTAAATAATTGGTTGGCCAATTTTGCTGTGTCCAATTAATCTTCTAGATCATTAAAGAGTATGTTCCAGCAATAACATACTATGTTGCTATCCAACCCTCTGGCCTTTCACTATTAACTATTCTCTGTTCTAATGAAAAATAATTTAGTGCCATTTTTTGTTTTTTCTTATCTGGACAGTTCTAATTCAAAGCAGGGTTCTGTCTCAACTCCCAATTAGTTAATGTAATTTTTTTATCTCTTACTAAACTGAAAATGAAATCTTTAAGACAAGTTTTTACTTTTATGTAGCTCTTATACAAGGAGCAATTAAAGGGTGAAAAGTAAAAATAATTGATTGTTCATTAACATCAACTTGAAATGTTGTTTATTCCTTTCTCAGCTAATTCCTCACCCCATCTTGAGCTGAATTTTTTCTGAAAAATACACTGTTTCTGAACACAGTATTTGTATGCCTGCTGTGAGTTTTGTTTGCCACCACAGCATCTGGAAAGGTAATTTATACAGTCACGTCTTTGCAAGAACTAAGACAGCATAGGGGACAGCTGAGGTCCACCTCAGGATCTAACCAGCACCAGTATGCCCTGACGGGAATGCTGTTTGTTGACAGTAGCACTGAACAGCATGGCTTTGTTGTGACTCCTTTGTCTAGGTCCTAATCTTCTCTTCTCCCTGTGTGCATGCCTGTGCAGGTTTTCTTTTGCTCCTTCTGACTTTGCCTGCCTATGCTCTTATCCTGTGAAACAGCTGTGTCCTTCAAAATTCGCCAGCAGTCTCCGTAGTGCAGATCCACACTGTGGTAGAGGCAGGACTGCTAATTACTGGGTAATGAGACAGGACCCAAACCAAAAGATACCACACTCCATGTCTGATTCAGAGAGCTGGGTTATGTTACCTGTTTTCTGGCTGGGGGTTGTGGGTTTGTTCTTCCTTTCCTTGTCTGTTTCTTTTTATTTGAATGCAAGTGCTGGAGCTGAGGAGATAAAAAGAGGAGGAAAGAAAAGCCCTTTGCTCTGCAGTGCTGATTGCTGAGCTGGGACTTCATGCTGGGCTGCTTCAGAAGCCACGTGTGCTTGGTGCACTTGCTGCTTCTTTGATAAACGTGAATTGTGGATCCCTCAGAAACTAAAAGTGTGGTGCTGTGTGCCAAAATAGTGTGAATTTGTCCTGTTTAATCCACTGTGGTGGATTAAAGATTCCATGATATAAGCTCTTTTCTTTCTGATATCTGCAAAGAATTCCTACAAGTGCTGATAATTGTTCTGTAAGACTACCAGGAGTAGTGTGCTGAACATGAAAAATTACTCAAGAGTACACTGACCCCTTAGCACGGGTGAGATAAGACTGCATTCATCACTGCTTAGCTGGTTTATATTCCTTGGCTGTGCCTGCTGTAGCAGACAAGCTGTACCTTGGACTGTTCTTCGTGCTGAGGCCAGCTGGCACCCAGAGTGGTCAATGCTCCTACTCTTAGGGAGTTGAACCTTTCTGGGCAGGGTGGCCATATCTAAACTGTTCATTGGGAGCATCCAAGCTGACTCCTAGCCTTTGCTAACTCCTGGAGTGTGTCTGAGCATTCTTTAGTAAAATATTAGTTAACTTGGGTCAAACTGTTTCAAAGACTGTTTCAGTGATGTAATACAATTTTAATATGATCGGTTACTAGTACTTGGAAGGATTCCCTGGCACTGTGTAATTTACTGGCATAAACATAGCCCCTGTGTCCTGAGTTCTTGCTAACTTGAATTTTATGACAAGTTTTTTCTCGAAATATTTGCACATTTGGATGGGAGAATATATGTTTGACTGTGAAATATATAAAGAAATTTTCATTTAAATATTTTGTCTGAATTACAAACTATTTTTCTAGGTATTGGATTAAGTGTAACAGGAGTGAGTAAGATTCAGTGGGACTGGGTTTCATTAGAAGCAGCTTTTCTTATATTTTCCCAGAAAAAGGAACATCTTGGCAGATTTAGAATCACTTCATCCTCAAGTTGGTTGGATATAACATAAACTCCTAACGCTGTAACTGAAATACCGTAATATATGTTTATTTAGCTGATTTTTCTACTGCTTCATCCAAGATACTATGTTGTGGAAGCTCCCACACAGTTTTGGTGCACCTTGATTAATGGAATGCAGCGTTGTGACAGCTGGGCAGAAATACCTGCTGTTCGTCCTTGCAGGATGACTCGCCAAACTACACGGATGGTGCTGTAGGAGCATTTAGCTGGACTGTGATTTAAGGATGGTTTATCTTGCCTAGAATCTGGATCATATAATCATCCAGATTAAGGACATGTCTGAACTCAGAAGCTTACTTGTGATCCGTTTGTATTTTCTTCCTGGATTTCTTCCTTATGGATGCCGGTAGGGGCAAGGGTGAAGGAAGACAGATCTCACCTCAAAAAGCAATCAATTTTTTTTAGAAACATGACCTTCTAGCACTTGCACTTTCTGAGCAGGGGTGACTGCATTCAGGTATGTTGAAGCATAGATTTACGAATGTATTTATTTGAATTGGCCATTCCCATAAGAATTGTGTGGTGCAATAGCAAATGCTGATTAAATTATCACCCTGTATTCAAGGAAACCTTTTGAGCAAGCATTGTGTTGGGATACTGTCAGGCTTTCTGGGAAGAGATGAAATTGATTCGTAACGTGCAATCTCAGAAGAACAGAGCAATGTAAGGACCAGAATCTGGAGAGGTGCCAAAACATTGAATCCCTTGGCTAATTTTGAAGTACTCTTGAGTAAAGCTAATGTGTCAGTGAGGCCCTAGACTAGAATTGATTTCTGTGGGAATAATTAATCTAAGTGCATTGATATTATTGTGTGGGTTTTTTACATGACTTCCTAATCATCTGACTCAATATCCATTTAGTGTTGACAGTAGCACAGTTTATAAGGGGCTTGTATCTGAGATGCTCTGGAGAGTCTGCTGAGGCTTTTCTAATGCTTAATCTGGGACTTTGCTTCTCATCCACCAGCATCATTAGTACCATTGTTTGCCCAGAAGGCCAACCACATCAAAAGAGGAATGGCCATCAGGGTGAGGGAGGTGATTCTGCCCCTCCTCTCTGCCTTTGTGAGACCCCGCCTGCAGTGCTGCACCCAGCTCTGGGGTCCTCAGCACTAAAAAGATATAGACCAGTTGCTGTGGGTCCAGAGGAGGCCATGAAGATGATCAGAGAGCTGGAGCAGCTCTCCTGGAGACAGCTTGGGAGTGCTGAAATTGTTCAGCCTGGAGAAGCCAAGACTCCAAGGAGCCTTTATAGCACCTTCCAGTACTGAAAGGCTGCTTTACAAAAAAGAGGTAGAGTGACTTTTTACAGAAACAAATAGTGATAGGTCAAGGGGGAATGGTTTTAAACTAAAAGAGGAGAGATTTGGATTAGATGTTAAGAGTTCTTTACTCACAGGGCAGTGAGGCACTGGAACGGGTTTCTCAGAAAATTTGTGAGTGCCTCATCCCTGGAACTGTTCAAGGCCAGGTTGAATTGGGCCCTGAGCAACCTGATTTAATGGAAGGTGGCCCTGCTCATGGCATGGTCCATCCAACCCAAAGTGTAAGTTGGAGTCCTGCTTTCTGTCTTTAAACTCATGGTACTTTACTTCATCCTGGGTCTGGGGAAAAGGATGGAGACTGCAGAACTACTGCATAACAGTTCATTTTACTGGCAGCTCTGTCTCCTGGGTGCTTGGAGGCTCTTTCCCAAAGTCTTCTTAGCTGTACTGGCTTTACATAGCTAGCATCCTGCACTAGATATCCCACAGGTTGCCCTCTTAGATGTTTCTTACATGACCTTAAATAACTCAGTCATTGCCCCTGTCATTCACTGATGGTGGTCACTTCATTATATTGCTTTGGGTGCTGATCTCCAAGCGGAGTCCTTCACTTGTTTGTTGCCTTTGGGTCACTTACCACTTATCTCCAGGCAAATTTTCTTTATGTCCTTCTGCCAGTCCTCTTGGTTCCAGCTCGTAGCTTTAAAGGTTGGTATGCACGTGCTTGTCTCTGGTGCAAGGGCGGGCTGGGTGGATTTACTGACATAGGCAGAAGGCAGTGTTAGCAAGTTTGCACGTGAGGTAGATAGGCTAACACAGGGCTGCAGTCATGGGCTCTTCAACAGCCTGCAGGAATGGGCTGACAGAAACCTTGTGAGGCAAGGGCTGATGTGAGTCTTGCATCTGGAGCAGGATATCCTTGTGCAGCACTGTGAGCTAGAGAGCAGATGTGCAGGCGACATCCTGGGAAGAGGTGGAAAGAATATCTTCAGTCTAAAGAAAAGAGTGGGATGTCAGGCATCTTACTGCTCTCTCAACTGCCTTCCAGAGGTAGAATGGGCAAACCCAGATTCTGACTAACAGGAGGTGCAGCAAGGGTAATTCTGATCAAGGCCATGACAGAGTTGGCCATCTTTTGAAGTCAGGGGCATAGGTTGGACCAGTTTCCTTCCAACTGAGATTATTCAATGATACAAAGAGTGTTAATGAGTTTCAGATCATTTCATATCAAAAAGTGTAATGGAAGCTCATAGGTTGTGAATTCCCTATGTACAGTTGATGACTTCTGCATTTGAGTGAGGTTGATCTTGTTCACTAAAACCACTCAAATTCCACCTTGTGGTGCTGTGACTAAATAAAACTGCATTCTTAACAGGGTTTCCACCCCTTTTAGCACTTTGGATTAATTATGTGACTGTTAACCTAATGGAAGCAGCCAGAGTAGGTAATTGAAGACATCTTGAGATAAATGAGATAAATGGGAGCAGAAGCAGCTACAGACTTTAAAGCACAGAGGAAACCCATTTTTTAAATCATAGAATGGTTTGGGTTAGAAGGGACCTTAAAGATCATCTAGTTCCAACCCCTCTGGTGTGGTCAGGGACACCTTCCACTAGAGCAGGTTACTCAAAACCCCATCCACCCTGGCCTTGAACAGCTCCAAGCATGAGGCATCTGATTGTCAAACTCCCTGAATGAATTTTATTGTACATTTTTATGGAAAAAACTGTATTTTAGGAAAGGTTAGAAGATTTTGAATCCTGTTACAGCAACCCCCCCTTTCTTTCTTAGAATGTGTTTGCTGTATTCTTACTTGATTTTTAGTTGAATTTAGGGAAACCATGCTAATGTATTTTTAACTGAGCACTTAATGCCTGAAGTGTTTTCAGGAGAAATCATTAACTCATGTCACTAAAACTCTTGCTGCAGAACTTCAGTTTTGCATCACAGATTTGGTGCCTTCACTATTTTGTTTAGTACCAAAGTTATCTTCAAAGTGGAAATTTTCAATTTAATCAGTTTTTATAGTAATGTTTCTGGTTCCCTTTGTTGATTAAAAAAATCATTGAGTTATTTCCAGAAGCACAGGTCTGCAGATCCTCATTTAATAAAAGCTGGAAATATGCAGAAAGCTATATCAGGTGTGCTGTAAAATACTTAAATCATGGCTTGCAGGAGATGTAGGAGTTGCTGCCAATTTCAGTAAAATGCTTTTCTTAACCACCACTACTGTAATTAATTTTCAGTTTCTCAAGATACGTCATTCTTTTAGATATTCTAAAATCCAAGATAGAGTCAAATATTAATTATATTTCTTGCTCTGTCCCTGTTCATTTTAACCACAACCACAAAGAATATTTCACAGCTGGTAATTTAGCTAAATTGCTTCTGACTCTTGAGTATCAAGGGCAGTTCATGCCCTGCCTCTCTCCTCCTCCTTCCTTCTTTTCTGCAGACTTCAGGAAAAATCAGTCACGACCTGAGATTTAGTACAGTGATGGCTGTATCACAGACTTGCTGGGGTTTATTTTGCATTTGCTGGCTTTGATGATTAAGGGAAATAGTATTGTGATGTGGTTTCAAGGCTGTAAAATGCTCATTTGTCTCATACAAAAAAACATAACCAGCTTCTTAAATATATTATTGCTGATAGAATCTATAGTTCTTTCTTATAATACTTCTAGCCCTTGAGACTAATTAATCAAGTCTGAAATACATGTGCTTAATTTTGTTGAGCCAGAGTGATTTGAAATATATAATTATCCACTTTGTTGAAGAGTGTCTTATGGTTCAGTGACTAATTTTTTGGTCAGTGAATCACAGCCTTATGTCTCTTTCTCATATTTAAACACTTCAGATTATGATATTTCTTGTATTTAAAAACACTCTATGAATAAATATTTAATTCATGCTTAGAGTTTTAATAACTGCCCCTGCTTTATGATTTTCTAAGTAATTTTTCTTCACCTCTTGCTTTGAATTATAGCTTTATAATTCATGGTTTATCTCAATTAAAAGTTAAGTATAATTATATGCAGCATGGTATTCTCAAGGTCATGGAACATAACATGAGAAAAAGTTGGGTGTAGTTTGGTAAAGCTGTAATTGGTGGGAGCATAGTATTCTATTGTACAAATTTACAATTCTTTATCTAGAACTGACGTGAATTGTAGATTCAATGCTTCTAAATATTATTTTCAGGCATTTTGTATACGTCTCACTGTAAAGCAGTAAATTGTAGGAAGATAGAAGATTTCTTATATATTTCTATTTTGGAAAACATTTGCTTTAAACTTCATCATTGCTTGGAGGCTTTTATTCATGCATCATCTAACAGCTTCAGGTATCACTGAGCAACTTCTTTTTGGCATGTGATTCAAGCCTTGAAAATCACATCACTTAAACTGTAAGTGGCTTTGCCATGAGAAGAAAAAATTCAGTTATTAAGGTTCCATATTTTTGCATCCTACCTAATTTTGTTTGTCTACATGAAGTTATCAAATTCAATCTAATGTGTCAAAAACCCCTCCTAAATAATCAGGAATTACCGGACTTCAGATGCATTAGATTTTGTCTATTCTAAGTTTTCAATGTACAAAAGTGATTGTATGAAGTATTTTGAGACTTGTATTTTCCATGGGAAGTGAATTACCAGGCAGAGGGCCAGAGGGAATACAATATTTGCATCACTTGTGTGGTTTCTTAACTTTACACATCGAGGATCTCCCTTGTGTTTGCAAATGTGGTGCTCTCTGTACTATGTGTAGGTAATATACTTATGCATGATGTTGCTTAAAATGTTTGTTTAAAACAGAAGATTTTTTTTTCCATACTTACTTTTATTTTGTTTTCACGTTAGAGGAGACAAACACGTAGCAAATATGGGTTAAATCCTTTTTTACTTCATGTGGTAATTTCAAAAGTTCATTGTTACTCCCAACTGGGTCTGAAAACATGACTGGTTTAGTCTTTGTAACACTTGGCTGTAAAATCAAGATTTAGAGGAAACAGCATCTGTTTATGAGTCAGTATGCAGAACAGATGAAGTATAGGGGCCACGAAGAAACATTCTTTTTCTTTCAGCCCAAGGTCTTTATCATTACTGAGAACTAATATCATCTTTCGTAATAGTGTGATGTGAGTGCCAGACTGTGATCTGTTTTAATCAGGATTAAAATACTGATGTTATTGCTTTGATTTTGTTCTAGTTTCTGCTGTATTTGCTATTGATGTTTTTAAGCTAAGACACTTTCCTGCAAATTATTTTCAGAGCACCTTGTGTCATTATTTCAAATGGAGTCACTCGCCTTTCTTATCCTTTTGGAAGTAATTACTTGGATATTTTGATGATGTTGAAATAACCTCCAAATTGCAGTCCTCTCTGTAGTGCCCGACTTCATAGAATCTGAAAAATTACTTGGCATAGGAAATGGATCCAGGGTCATCCACTCATGGGAAGTTGGCTTACGCGTGGATGACAAATGCCAAGGGATTTCAACAGTGATAGGCAGTACTAATGAAAAGAATTTTCATACATGGGATATAATGTACTTTTCTGCCTCTCATTCAAATAACAAATTGAACTCATCATTTGAGCCAAATGTTGTGGAAACAAATAATTTACTATATGCAGTATCTCAGTGTCACCTTATTGTGCTTTTCAGCTGTACATAATACTTCTTTCATCTGTAATTACCTAATTATCTTTCTAGCCTTCTAAGAAAATAATTCTTCAGCTTGACATGTTTAAATTGTGCTTTTGTTCAGTAGTTCACAGTGTGTTAGTACTTTGTAATGGGTGTTTATGATTAGTTCTGTAGATAGCAACATACCTAATTATGGGTATGCCACTGTGCTGAAAAAAGGAAGCATTACAATCCAAACCAATGCTGAGTTTAAGTTGCTGAAAGCAAGATTGAGAAGCATTCTTTTAAGTCTCAACCAAGAAAGAGGCACTTTCCTCGTCTTTTGTTACGCCAAGGAAGTGTGCTCCCACAGTGTTCAGCAGTAGCCAACAGTGGAGAAAATGTTCCTTAGCAACAGAAGTTCAGGAAATAAAAGGAAGATTCAAATGCAGCTTAAAATTAAGGAAATAGTGTCAGCCAGATTTTAAAATGTGGAAATAGATTCTGTTTTATAGACTGGAGGAAGACAAATATAAAAGCTCAGAAATAGAAGATACTTTCTAAATCAGGGTGGAAAGGAGTTACTCTGATGCATGTTCCTTTCACCATAAGCTGCCCTAAGTGCACCTGTGCTGTTACTCTGCATCCATAACAGTCTGGTCTTCTGTAACCTTCTGGAAAATACTTGGCTCTAAAGGGAATGGAAGTGATTATACTCTACTGAAACTTGGGGTGAAGGCTTTAAGTGGTCACTTCTATTTTCCCCCTCCTGTTGTGTGACCAGACCTGTCATGGTCTGATCACTCCTACTCCTGCACACACTGCTTTTGGGACAAATGTCATTCACAGAACATTTCAAACAATCAAAACTACATATCTTTGGAAAAAAAGGCTCTGCCCTCTATACTAGAAATGGCTAAAACCCTAGAACTTCAGTGAACAGTAGGAGTAATATTTTTTCACTAATGTTTTGTATAGGTTTGTAATTGGACGAGAAAAACCGGGACAAGTGAGTGAGGTTGCGCAGCTGATTAGCCAAACTCTAGAACAAGAACGGCGCCAGAGAGAGCTGCTGGAGCAGCATTATGCACAGTATGATGCAGATGATGATGAGGTAACACACTGTCCAGCGTTTCAATATTTGGTGGTTTTTTATGTTCTGTTTTCTATTCCTAATTCCTTCTTTTTACTTACCATTCAGAGGTCAACTTCTGGACCTTTCCATTACCTTTGCTGATGATTTTTACAGATTTTGACGATGAATCTTATTTGAATAACAAATTTATAGAAAAACTTTTCATCATGGATTTACAGTATTTGTTTTATTCCAGAAGGGCAAATATCAAGTCGGTCGATGCTTCTGTAATCATTACTCTTCCTTGAAAGCATGCACCTTTCTGAAATAAGGGAATAAAGTTTGTTAGGTGGTTTTGTGAAAACTGATAAAAGTTGCCTTCTAACTTTCAGAGGGGTTGACGAAGTTGGGTTTTTTCCTAGAAGAATTGATGTTCTTCTCAAGTCAGAATGTTTCCTGAAAATTCTGACTAAGACCCCTCCTTCCACATACTGTGATTTTGTTTCTCTGTGAACAGATATTCCACAGGATAGAGAATTAGCCTACCTTGTCTGAAGTGTATATTTATGTTTACAATTAGTGCCTGATGCCCCAATACAAAGGTTTTGGAACTGACAACTCTGTGCACTAAAATTTCCGTAATTTCTTTCCATTCTCATAACATTCCTACTATGCCTAAATACCAAGATACTTGGTAAGATTACTTGGAGAGCTTTTTCAGAGACTACTACTGTCTGTGTTACTCCCTAAATTAGCTGCTGGGTTTTGCAAAAAACTGCTTAGAAACTGCTTAGAAACTGCTTCCATATAGCCCAAGCATACTGCCATAATTTCATGTTGCCTTGAGTAATATTATTTGAAATGCTAGACTCCATGTATTAGTGTGTTTTCATCCTGGGCCAGATTTATTTTATTTGTGTAAGGGAACAGTAGGTAAGGGGAGATAGAGAATTCATGATATGCATTTATTTCAGTTCAGTTTTTCTTTTTAGAAAAAAAAAACTCCTGACATAAAGTCAGGATACACTCAGATTTTGAAACACACTGTTAAAATAGCAATATTTTAGAGCAATCAGAAGTTTCCCAACAGACTAAGTAAAAATCCTGTCTAGCCCCAGTAGTGCTTTCACTTATTTTAATTTTATTTTAATATGTTTTAGAATTAATCCTGTCACAGGGACATACGTAACTCACATAAATAAGAGCTGTACTTGTTCATATACATGCATATGTATGTGTGCCTGTGTGAGACCACAAAGGATAGAAAAATCCATTTCCTCTCTGTTCCCTTCTTAAACTATAGAAACATGCAAGACTTCTAACTTCTGTTTAGTCTAGAATTAAATTCAGGAGAAGTTTCTTGAAGGAACTCCATTACAATCTCTTCAAAAACAAAATGGAGACAACTAGCCTTTGAGAAAAGGGACTTCTCACAACTCATCACGGCCTGCTGTAGATGTCAGGGTTCGAAGACTTTCAGTACCATCTTACAGTGAACATCGTCTGATAGCTTTCATATAGGCAAGAGAGGTGTATCCTAAATGCCTAATGGTCAAATCTTTCTCACTGTGTACTTGCACGTAAAGGAATGTGTGGCTAAAGGCAGAGCTGTGTGAGTGATTTATGCATTACACCTTTTATCTGTGGGACGCATCCACCTGCAAAAAATCTCAAATGTTTGTGTTTCTTACCTTCATGCACCACACAGGTGGTGTTAGTCAAGATCCGGCAATAAAAAAAATGTTGTTAAACCCATATTGCTCAATACTGATCCTGGTAGTACTTCAGCCTGCAGTAGGGATTGTTGCTGCAAAGGTGCTGATGGTGACACTGTCATGCTGATGACCATGCAAGCGTTTCTCGGTATAATGCTGAGAGAGGACAGGGATGAGTAGGGATGAGTAGATATCAGGTACTTTTTGTGATGTGTCTTGTCCTTGCAATTTGGTGGTTATGAACTCCTCAGTCCTGTTCACTGCGTAAATTTTTCACAAAAAATAGTAAATTCACGAAGTGTTTTCTGTTGGTAGCGCCTTTGGATCATAGAGAGAAAATAAAATTGGGCAAGTTTTTCCCATGTTTTTCCCAAAATAAGAGAGTTAAAGGTATCTTTTCTTATTCTAGCATTACACTAAGGATGGTGGCCATCTCTGTGACGATGACAGGTGATTTTTGTCCCTTAGCATTTGCAGGAGGAGACTTTTGTGTTTCATATGAGGAAAGGAGGAAGAAAGGAAAAGACATCTACCAGGGGAGGTCCAGATGATGTCATAAATTATCTCTTTTGGAAGGACAAGAAATTAGGTCTGAAAACAAATCCAGCACTTCAGTTCTTGAAAACTACTAATGAAACCACTTGAAAACTACTAATGATCCCTACATTGGGATCATTGAAGGTCATACCCATTTCCTACTTGATGCTGTAGATATAATTGGGGCATGGGTGGTAAACATTTTCAGAGTAAATGCTGGGGTTTAGTTACTACGGTATGCAAAGTAGCATGTTCCCTTTCTTAATTAAGAGACTTATCAGAAACAGATTTTATTGGATACCTGCAGTAATCCTGAATATTACTATTATTTTGGTCACCTGACTGTGCCATCCAAGTTTACTCACATAACTTGCACCATTCCCGGACAACTGACACCATGTAAACTGTGATCTAATGCACATTAGCCACAGTTCAAAGACATTTTTGGTCACTACAGGCACTTCTGCTCCATTTACTATTGAATACAAGCATTACTACTTTGAGCTTACCTTGCACTGTGTGGACAAGTGTGGCTGGGTTTATGTTGCCATATTCCAGACGCCACTGCCAGCCCAGCATTCTTTGGCTCTGGTAAGCAGGGCACCTTTTGGGCAAGAAAATCTCAGTTTACACCATCTGAATGAGTATATACAAGTGTACAAAACCCACTACCCTTTTGATCTGTTTCATCAAAGTAATAGTGACTCTGACTGCATGGAGTTCAGGAGTATTTGGATTGCCAATGTAAAGAGTTTTGCCTTGGGGCACCACAGAATTATGCAGGAGTTGCTCAGTCTCAGAGCTGTCAAGCCATTCTGTTCATTTTCCTACACCTTTAAAAATACGGTAATACAGATCTGCAGGTATAGTGCTGCATAAATAAACAAGAAAATCATCTTGAGACTGCCAAATTCTGAGGCTCAGAGACTTTACCACAAGGACAGCAGTACCATTTTAAGTTTTCCAGAGCAGGAAATCAGTTATCTGTGTTTGAGTCTTGGAGTCATGGCACATTACTTGTGTTTGTTAGAACTGGTCAAATCACAGGAAGAGAATGTGTGCCAGGCATGTGCAAGTTCTGGTGTTTTATCTTGCTGTGCCACCATCTGGCTGGATTTCCTCTGTTACAGGACTTCTGACAGTCTTCACAGCCCAAGGAGTATCTAGGTATTTTAGAACGATCCAAATTCTTTTAAAAAACAGCATTTTGAGACAGTTTTGATTGCTGCCAGCCAGTGAGCAGTGGACTTGAGTGAGATACTAAATTTAGAGATGCATGTTAGCCTGCTACTTTCTCATTCCATTGCCTTGCAGGAATGTTGCATGACAGCTGTTTGTTGGGGAATATTCACACCAATAGATACAATGTTTCTAAAGTATATATCTTCCATTGTATAATTAATACCGAAAACTCCTCATTTGCTATATAAATGCCCTGCATCTCTGCATTTCAGAATCTGCTGTTACCATGGGCTGCAGGTCATCAGAGGGTTGCAGGATATTTTCAGGTGCTCCTTCAATTAAGTTTTTGCATGGAAACACAAAACCCATGTGCAGAACTGATGAACACTAAAAGAAAAGGGATGTTCACAATGGGGTCCATGCAAAGATTAGCAGGATAAGTGTACAACAGCTCAAAATTTGTTGTTAAGCTCCCACAAGCCAAGCACAGCCAGGAGTATCAGCTATTTCTCAAGTGTTATGTACAATAGGCAGCACTGGCATTTGCTGGTGAGTCCGTGCTAAACACAGCGAAGCTGAGAGAGTATGTTGCCTCTAGATTGCCTGCTGCAGAGTTTACTCATCACCAGTTTGTCTAGCTTCCCAAAGTCCCACATCCTTTTAATTTGTTGTATCCTGTCAGAAAATAAAGCTCAAAGGCTTTGAAATAGGCAGTCCTTGTATCTCCTACTTAGTGTGCTAAGTATGACCTGAATCTGTATCCTTGACTGAAACCTTTTGAGTTCCCTGTGTTAACATAGTGTTCTGTGCACATGAGTCAAATCCTGACATTTCTTGGAATTTTGATTTGTACTTGGTATTATCTTTTTCGTGTTCTATAGCTAATGACGAAAGTCACATAAAGCAGATGACCTGTTCCCCTGAAGGCTGCATGGGGTGGTGCAGAATGTTAAATTAATAATGTATTGCAGGATTCTGTTCACTCTGTGGCTGCAGACAAGTAGTTTAATGCAAGTGATGTTTTTATCTATTTTAATATCACTAATAGCAAAATTAATATTTTTTTCATTTTAAATTCTCATTCATCAGGACATGCTGAGAGCAAAGCAATGTTAGAACTATTGAAGAAAATCTTGACCCATGCCAAAAAAAAAAAAATTGGCAATGTACTTTAATGTCCAACACCCAAAGAGTACATTTGCTAAACCAGATCTTTCAGAGGGTACTTTTTTGCCAGCATCATTAATATGACGCACTCCTGTAAAAGCGGTGATTAATACTATACCATTATGTTTTTCTGCACTCTTTTGAAAGAATTAAGTATAAGCCATCAAAGAAAAAATCAAATGAAGAGATGGGTTTGAGTTATTTTTATAGCTCTTCAAATGGTGTTCCCTGATTGTGGGAGAGTTTCAGCAGGAGCAAAAGGTGTAGCTTGATGCTGCCTTTGTTATGGTGATTTGGGGCAGGTCTGTCTGCGTTGTCCTGGCTGGAACTGCAGCTCCTTCTTTCTGCTTGGGAGGAGTGTTAGGCCCATTTCAGAAATTTCCAGTTAAGACAGTTAAACAATGCAAGTAACACATTTTCCCTTTAGAAGTGGAGAATTGCAATTCATGTTGATAATTTCATGCTATTAGCTGTGATAGCATATTGCTAAATGGAATGGCTAATATCAGAAGCTATTGCATTGAATGGGACAAGCTTAAGCCCTAGGTGCTACTGAAATGAGAAATAGGGCTTTTACATGGATGAATTTTGCTCACCAACACAGAATGAAGAGTTTGAGATTTTTCTTCAAGAGCATGTAAGTTTTCATTGACTATGGAGTAAAAATATTATTGTTGTTGTCAGCTAAAAAAACAAAATGTATTGCAGGGAACCTCAGGGAGTAGCAGTAACAACTCTTACCTTACAGGACTTTATTAGTTGAAGTAATACAAAATTTTTTTCTGTGCCTTGCTGCTTCTTGTAAAATGGTGAATTTCACATTCTAGCTTACTGGCACAGTGTCTGAACAACATTCTGGTAGTTTCACGTGGAAGAAAAGTCAGCAGAAATATTTTTTTCAGGCAAACTATGTTTCATGTATTTTATTATGTAAATTTCCTCAATGTACACATTGGTTCTTTTAAAACTGTAATTTGTTTCTTATGTGACTGTAAGATGAAAAGCCTTTTTTTTTGAAGAAAAAGCATAAGTCCCATTTATTTCTGTGTTCTGTAATGTCTTCTTGTTGTCGTGGTGTCTTGTTTACTTGAGCTGTGCTTTGCTTTGAAAACTACTTTTTTCATTAATTGAATCAAAAAATGACTGTGCTCATTGACACTCATGTACAATTTGAAGCAAGATTTTAATTTGTGTTCATTTTTAGCTGCCTGATATTCTTCTTCAAACACTCTGGCTACTGAGGCCAGTAGTCTGCTCTTGAATTTTTTCCCAATAATTCAGTTTTTCATGTGTGTTCATTTTTCTTTTTTTATTCAGTACTTCTTTTTAGTTTAAGTCTTTGGAGAAATCAGTTTTAACTAAATGCATCTGTTTTATTCCTTTTCCAAAACTCGTAGATGTAATTGGGATTTTGCATTAATATATTCCTTTAAAATGCTCATGTAGCTGAGCCAGATCTGTTTTGTTTTACATGAGTGGAGTATGAGTTTACTGGTTAATGATCCCATTTCTGCCTCCTCTGCATGCTTCAGAGATTTCCTTGCCACTGCTGATGGACATGCCAAGATGGTTTTTTAATGTAGAAATTACGAATATGTGTTGTTTACAGATGTTTCAGGGATAATGACTGCAAAATTGAAAGTATATGGACTGTTAGTATTTTGTCCCCACAAAAATTAACTTCACTGAAATCTCAGTGTGATTTTAAGAGTTAATCTTCCTGCTTCTGGTTGCCCTGATGGTGTGTGGAGGTGGTGTTACATGCTCCTGGAAAAAGCCAGAAGAGTTAGTAGCCAAATTCTCTGTTTAGATAGGTACTGCATATAGCCAGGAACAATAAAATAGAAACAGAAGTTACTACAAATGGAGTGTAACAGAAGACTTTGTGTATGTGTTTGTGTATAAGATCTAGACATACAGAATGACAGCTTCAGGTGTTGTTTTGTTTAACTGTAATGCTTGCATGCCTGAAAGCTCCAGTGAGATGGACTGTGTGTTCTTTGCTTCTCTTAAATAAGGGAAGAAGAAGCAAAACAAGCTGTTGGCTTTTTTTTTTTTTTTTTTTGAAGACCACTGAGGTTCTTAGTCATATATTCTTAGTAGGTATGAAGTATATAAAATAAATGGTTACTGTTTATTTCATTGGATAATATGTAACTATTTATAGAGGCAGCAGTAAGTCACCTAAAACGTGCCTCATAGGTGGGTTGTGCATGTTGATGACTTGCCTTCCTTTTAGTAGTTAACATCAGAAAATTTTACTAAACCATTTTATGCTTTCTGTGAGTTTTGGCTTTCTTTTTTTTTAAACTTTAGTGGTTAAAAAAAATGAAGGTAGGTTTTTCATGATCTTTAAAGGTTCCCCTTAACCCAAGCCATTCTATGGTTATATATGCTGTCTGTATGTACCTGTGCACCTAGACTCAACATCTTCCATGCACTGCTTTTTAGTTGAGAGATTCCTGTAAGCCTAAAAAGCATCTGGGAAACTGAATTAAGGTAGGAAGCTGAGGTTTGAACTGTGGTTTAAACATCTGAGTTCTTACCTCTTGTGTTGAGAAGTCCTTTTGTCAAAAAATTACTCTAATAGGTAATTTTAGCACCGTGGGGTATGTACTTCTGATAATAGTACTGTGTTTCTTCATCTCAGGAACTGAAAGCTCATGAAACAAACTTTGAATACTTTTGTGAAAATTTTGGTGGTGTTACTGTATAAACATGAAAAAGACTGCACCAGTTTCCCCACCCTTCCTCTTCCATGTATTTATTTAGTCCCAAACTTTATAAATCCAGATGTGGTCCTGAGGGAAGTGTTTGCCTTATAATATGTTTGTAAGTCATTTGCACAGCCAGCAGGCTGTTTGTGATCTGTACACACCATTCTCCAGCTTCCAGAGGGAGCCCCACAGAAGCGAGGTGCTGCCATCCACCTTAGGGATGAGGAGAGATGAGCACAGGCAAGTGTACAAAAGACTGAGTAGGCAGCTTGGGGTTCAAGCTTCTAATCATATTGCAAGCTTTTTCTTTTTAATGTTATTGTTTTGTTTTATTATGATTGTTCTTGAGATACTGATTGCAGCTTACTTTTTTTTTTTTTTAATTCTTTTGTCAGCGAATTGTTTGCATCTCATGGTTTACCAGCCCGAGAAACACCCACATTTACTGTTTTAAACTAGCTCAAAGCAGCTCCTTATTCAGGGTAAAAATTGAGTAAACCCTGACTTCAGACTCTGAACTTTTCTCTGACACTTGGTTTCTTTTTCCTACTGTTGTTTTTCTGCGTGGGTGTGACTTTTCTATTGTTAATTTGTTTATAAAGAACAAACCAATGAATTTTCAAATTCAGCATGGAATATATCGCTGGAGAATTACTTCATCCAGATGACTTTGCTAAAGACTAATCAAGATGCTGTTGGTCGTATTCTGCTTTTTTTTCTGTTTGGAAAAGATTCCTTGTTAAATCTGAAATAAATTTTGAGAGTTCTTCCTATGGGAAAGAGGTGTCACTTGGAAAAGGATGAAACTATCAAAATATAGAGCCAGTAATGTTTAAGAACTAAATTATTAGTGCTTAAGACATTGTTTTCTCCCTTAATCTACTGCAGTACCACTGTGGAGTTGTATTTTGTCTGATAGAATCCGTCAGTATTGGGGTTATAGCTAAAGACAAAGATAACCTTTTTTGTATGCAGAATGCTGTGTTTGCACAGTATCTCAATTACTCTTTAAATAGTCTCTGCATAATAAGAGGATAACTGGAGTTTCTTAAATGCTGTAAAATTAAGACAGGGGAATATGCTACAGATGAAGAAGATGAAGACATGGGACCTGTCCTTCCAGGAGGTGACATGGCTATTGAAGTGTTCGATCTCCCTGAAAATGATGACATGTTCTCCCCCAGTGATGTGGACACCAGCAAACTTGCTCACAAATTCAAAGAAGTAAGTTATATATGAGAAAATACTCCTGAAATACCTCACTGAACCAGATTTCTAGTAATCTCATTGCTCAGTGCTTGGTTTTTTTCTCTTGAAAACTGGAGTGGATTTGTAGCTGTTTGTATACTTAGTACTTTGAAATGACTCGAAAATTTCTGCTTGAAAGAAGTAAAAGTGTTCTTTGGAGATATTTTGGCATCAGCTTTCAGGTGACTGTTGTGTTGATGGAGGGTAATTTATAAATTAACTTTTCAGTGCAGAAGTTTATCTGCCGCAGCACTTAATTTGACCAGGTAGACAAAATGCAAGTTGATTCATCACTAGCAGATTGCTGGGGTTTGGGGTTTGTTTGGTTTTGTTTTTTGTAAGATTCCAATAAAAGCTGATTGGAAAAGCCAAACAGCAAATGTTAAATGTCAGTGAAGAGAGGCATGTGGAGCTCATCCCATCCCATTACACAGCAACTCATCAGTGTTCAGCCGTGTCTTATGTTTGGCCATGTGTTTAGAAAGATGTTGTATTGGGGCAGCAGCCATACTTTAAGATGGTGTTTTACCAATGTCTGTGGTTACAGAGTGTAGCATCCGCCTGTACTAACTGTGATGTTCCTTGTGGTCATTGAATTAATGTAATTTCAAATACCAAAGTAATAAGATACATTTCTTCTGTATTTTTGGCTGTCCTTTTGATGTGGCTTCTTTTTGAGCTTTCCTGAGTTCTGATAAAGATATTAAACAATGGTTGTATCAAAGCTCACAGTATCAAAGTAATTGGCTGACTGATTGCAATGAAGAACTTTGTTTTTGTTTTTGTTTTAAATACAGGAAGATGGAAGGGTTGGAAGTAGCCAGAACCTCATAGGGGATTTAAGTAGCAGAACCTGGGCCCAGATAAGAGTTTTCAAATATCAGGACTCCCTTTTTATCCTTCTCCTCTTATCCTCTTGCCTTCCCTCCACTCAAACCAGATGTTTTATCTTGTATAAATATATTGTTACTACTCTCTAGTGAGAGTAATGTATAGAAAGTAATCAGTCAATGAACAACTAGTATTTCCCTTTTCTGCTGACACCCTTCTCAGCCATTGCATGCCTACTGTTATTCATTATTACTTCCTGAAAGTTTTTTACTTTACTTTAATTAAAATTCTCTCAATCCATATTTTGAGTTTCAGGCTCTTACACAAATTAGCAGAACAGTTTGCTTCATTTTCTAATACTTTGCATCATGCAAAGAAATACAGTGTCAAAACGGTGGGAAGATGTTGCTGTGCTCCATGTGCCAGCAAGTGTTCCAAGGCTGTGCAAACCACAGATGCAGTGATGGGCAAGAAACTCACCTTTGACTAAATTACCTATAGAACTGTGCATGAATAAAGTTTCCATAATCTCAGGCTATTGCCGTACTTGAGTTTGTCCAGACTGATCTGAAGTTACTTGCAGACCTGTGTCCTGTAATGGCCTGAAAACGCTGTTTCAGAGACCAGATGAGGGTACTTTGGGATTCTCGAGTGTAAGTGTAGATGAGAGCCTGAGAAAAAACATGAAATGCTCCTGCCTAAGAGTGGACTCTTTCAGCAGCCCACGCAGTTTCTGCTGTTAAGAGCACACCACTTTTGTTTCACTGATTGTATTCAAGAGTACACAGCTGCATTTTGTTGGCTGATGCAGAGTGAGTACATGTATTTTTCTTGGTATTTGCCCTGAATTCTTTCAACACTAGAGGACTTGTTCATGATCACACTGCACAAGCCCACACAGTGTTTTCTGGAATTGTATTTAAAGAATAACTGTTCTTTCTTGTTCTTACTCCAGAGATTAATGAAAGTATTAGGCAAGTGGGCAGGACATAATCTTTAAGCATAATAGTTTGACCTAATTAGTTGAATTCAGTCTTTGCAACAAAAAATGTGTTCCGTACTCAGAGAGCACTCTTATTTGAAATGCCTTGCTTTTCGAATGAAAGTCAGAAGGGAGATGGGCATTCCTGGGTGAATCACTGTACTTCTGAAAGTCTTGTTTTCCTGGCTGTAAAGCAGGAAAAATAGGACTGATTTTTCTTCACTGCTTTGAGAGAGCTAGAAACTTTATTTTGGCTGTGATGATTAAAGAGAGACAAGATCTGTAGGGAGAAGGGACATTTATGTAAGCATTTGTTTTCTCATGTTTTAATGAAATATATGAAAAGTGGATTATTATTATTATATGCAAAAAAAAGATTACATAAAAATTGTCATGGAGATTATTAGATTCTATTGCATACTTTCCTTCCCAGTGTACTCCTGATATTTTAACATTTTCTAGCCTTTCATTCCCTTCTACCTTTTGCAGTCTTGATGAATTCAATGCATTTTCTCTCTAAAAGTTACTTTTTATAACAAGTTTTTTTTTTTAAAGAAAATTAATCAGCTTTTCAAGGCATATTTCAATAGGAAATGTGCCAAATGTTACTCAAAATGTCTTTGTTAAAGTGAAGCTTTCACAATTTTATATTGACTTAAAAACCATAAAAATACAAAATAGTATCTGCCAAGAATTTGTCTGGCATTATATAGGACATGGAATAAAGATTTCTGATCCCCTGTTAGTAAACTTGCTTAAAAAATTTTAGCTGTGTAGTCCAAATTTTCTTGCCAAATAGTTGAGCTTGCCTGTTGTTTAGTCTAACCTATAAATGTATTAGTATTTCTAATCTATTCTGCAAGCATAATTAGCTATTTTTTTTAAAAAGTACATATCCAGCTACACATTTGTCTGTTAAGCAGAAAAGTGTCTTTTTTCTTCTGCCTCAGTGGGATCTGCTGTACCATGTGCTGATTCAATGATCTGACTGGGTGCTCAGTATTCTTTTTTTTAGCTTAATAACAGAGAGCATAAAAATAACTGTTAAAACCATCTGTACCTGAGCAGATTGTAATTTATGCAACAATTTGGAGTTTATTTGTATGTAATAATAAGCGTTTTAAGTGCTCCTTATGGATTTGTGGGGTTTTAGAGATGGGAGTGAACTCTCAGCAGGTAGCCTAGGGCTTTGACTCTTGACTTTTCAATTTCATTCAGCCTGCAAAGGGGAAAATCTAGCTCATCCATTATTCCCCTGATTTTCTCATCCCAGAACAATGTAGCAGAACTAAGCAAAGGGCTGGGCATTTTATAAACACCATGATATTTTGAGATGGTTCCTTCATAATTTTTCACTATTAACAGGAATGCAATGATGAGAAAATACAGTTCTCAGTCTCTGAAAATTGCAGATCAATGTCTGAGCTCAAAAATTGCAAGTAACCTCTTGCAAATGCTAATAAAAGTATCTCCTTTGTTTCTTCTAATATGTACAATTACAAAAAGGTGTGTGTCCTTCTCAGCTTCGTGGCCTGCTGGCTGCAATAGCTTCACTGGCAACTTCTTGCCATTAGCACGAGCTCCAGGGCTGACAAGTGCCCTGTCCCCAGCTACACTGGCACCTCTCCATCCTGGACCAGTAGCCCTGCTCCCCTGTGGCGCTTCCTCAGGAGCCCTGTGATCCATGGGTTTCCTGTGTTTCTGCAAGCTGCTGTAGTCAGTGCCTGGTTTCCTTTGAAATGAAATCCTATAGCTGCTCTCAATGAGCACATGAACAGTCATAACACTTTTCAGCGCAGTCAGAAAGGGAGCATAATTAACAGATGATCATGGGGACTGGAAGATCTTACAGTCTCCTCGGGAGACACTGACCAAGAAATGAGTGTTGGAAAGCAGATTCCTAAACGGAACTGGTGAATCGGTGTCTCCTTTATTCTGTCCAGGATAAATGGAGGAATTCTCCACCTTAAAGGACTAGGTTTCTTCGGTAAATTAATTAAGGCTGATTTGCAAATCAAACTGTATCTGAGAGTCTGCATTTCGTTTGCCACAAGAAGGCCATTCAAGAGGCTTCATGAAAAGGGAATTACTAAATTATCTTAGCCTTTTTCAGAGATACTTGTACTGGTCAGCTCAGTGATAGCTCCTGTTACTTTGAAAATAATTCCTCTCTTCTGGAAGAACTTCCCCTTTGATTAATTTGCACATTTTTTTACTAACAGCTGGGCCACCAAGAATGTAGCCATTGCTTCACCACAGATGTTGGTTTCTGGTTCAGTACAATGCCCTCACATACTCTATTAGCTCAACATAAACTATTCCCAAAAGCTCATGTTAGTCTTGTAAGAGAAGTAACCTGCATGTAAAACATGCTTTTTCGTAACTATTCCTTCTATTCATAAATAATGGATGACAGCCTTGTCTCCACTGCAGTGCCAGCTCAGGCTGTAATGCAGTGTTTGCCCTTGCCCTCAGCTCCATATCCAGCGTAGGCAAGTCACTGGTTCAGTGTAAGGTTTTGGGGCTTGTCAGAAGTTTGTCTGTGCTGCCTGCTTTAAGTAGTACAGCAGCAGGATTGGGGTATGGGCCAGTGTTGGGTACATGTGCATGATAATTTCCATCTGGATTAGGGTTATGCTGTTGAAGCTGTGGTTCAGTTCGTGCTTCAGAGTGTTCTTGGAGCCTGTGAATAGCAGACCTTTGTGGTAAAACTAAAGGTGTTTCAGGACGTTGCCTGATACATTCAAAGTAGTGACTGTTTGCTCCACAGGATCAGACTAATGTACGTTAGTATAGAAGAAATCCCACAGCAAGTGTGCAGGTAGATGTCAGGTCCTCCACAGCAACCCTTTCCCCGTACAGATCCCCT
Organism: Grantiella picta; assembly: GCA_013397955.1. Taxonomy (NCBI): domain Eukaryota; kingdom Metazoa; phylum Chordata; class Aves; order Passeriformes; family Meliphagidae; genus Grantiella; species Grantiella picta. The sequence goes on along the minus strand of VZRM01006404.1, from coordinate 1,004,702 downwards.
GTTGTGACTGCTTGGTGATGTAACTACAACCTTTAGCACACTGCCCGGGCTGTTAATCTGCTGCAATCGCTTTGTGTGCTTGAATGCTGTTGCTGTTATTTACAGTTTCCCTGTGTAACTGCTCTCAATCGAGATTAGCTGGCTTAAACAGAGTAACTCCAGCTAATGGTGAAGGATAGCATCAGTTTACCTTTCTTCTTGCATGAAATAAATGTGTGGAATCTTCCCTCAAGGTTTTCCTGACTTCTTGAGTTGTTAAATCACTTATTTCCATATTTGCTTTTTTGTAACGTGCCTGCTTTGATCAGTGCAGTGAGACTTTCAGCACTGGGACGTATTTCACATTCACATCAGAGGAGAGCAAAGCCCAGCAGGATAACATCTGTTTTTTTTAAACATAAGACATTTGGTTTTGCTAAACAGATTGGATGTTCTGATTTGAAATTATGAGTGGTTAGACGGCATCCTATCTTTAATTAGGTTGCACAGACTGAGTCATTTTGCAAGCTAGACATTTTAATTTACAATCTACTGCACTGCAGCACTCTTCGGGGCCTTCTGCTATGTAATAAGGTATTCAACTTGCAGCACAGGCTTTAAAAATACCGGAGTACTCTCTGTGACTTCACTTGTTTATTTTATATTTTCAATTCTAGTTGCAAATCAAACATGCAGTTACAGAAGCTGAAATTCAGAAGCTGAAGACAAAGGTAAGAATCAATATATGGTTAATACATGATATTTTTTTCTTCATGCAAAATCAGATCTGAAGACATATCTTTATGTGGGTGGAGAAGTCAACATCCTTATTAAAGGCTGATTAGGAAGCACAGTGGCTCAGCTAAATCTTGTCTTGGTGTATATTCTTTCTTCCAAGTTTCAAATAAAAATCTTAAGTGCTGCTATTAAAAGAAACTGCCAACTTTTGTAGCTTCAATTAAACGTATGTTTTAAGGGGTATCATAATGACTTAATGGCAGATTTCTAGCTTTAAAATTCTAATGAATTTTCTCAGGTTTTAAAATTATATTTGGATTGAATATTCAGGCTGAAGTTAGTAGGTTTTTATTTACCAATGATGTGAAAGTATCCTTACGCTACTTTCCTTTTTTGACATTTTAAAAAACACTGATTTTTTAAAAGATATTTAAGAGAAATTATTTTTATGTACAGAAGAAAAAGTGTTCTTTCGTATTGTTGCAGTTCTCTTTAAAATATAGTCTAGGAAGGGAAAATATGACCAGTTTAAAAGAAAACATCTCACAATCAGTTGCAAGTTAATAAATTAAATTTGCTATAGCAATGAAAATGAATTGCGTTTTTTTGTACTAAGGTAACCTTTATGGGAACTCAGCTGATTGTACAGTTGTTCAGCAATACAAGGTTTTATAACGACATCCTTCTCTTTGAGTCTGAGTACACAATAAAGGAAAAATTTAAAAAAGAGAAAAGTGTACTTCAGAAAAAGATTATAAATTATTATTTCTTTACAGCAGCATTTGCACTTACTGTGTATTTTGCATAGTGTTTATCAAATCTGCATAAACAACCGTTAAAAAAAATTCAAAGTGCCACTACTTTCTATAAGGACAATTTCTGTTGTCCTGTCTCAGTCCAGAGAGTGAAAAATCTTTTCTTCCTCTGCTTTCCAGTTCCAGTCTAGCAATTAGAGCCACATAGTTGATCCCTTGGGATTGTGCTGAGGCCCACTGACTTGATGGCATCAATGTGTGGGTGTAAACATTCGTCTGTGCAAATCCATTTTTAAGACTAGGGTTAATGTGCCTTTTACTGTTGGACCTCTTTACCTCATCTTTTCAATAGAGCTGAAGAAAATGTGACCAGTTTAGATATATTACTAATAAAACTGCAAACAAGTTAATTTTTTTGGTGCGTATTTTCCATGATGCTAGCAGAGCTGCCTAGAGCAAAATTAAAGATTCTGGTAAATAAACAGGGATGTTAAGGCATTTTTTGTTCTCTCAATTGTAGAAGCCAAGTTACAGAAGATGCTGTATAACCATACCCTTATCCAGCCCCAAACACTGAAACTTGCAGGTAGCTTCAGTTAAAATATGAGAACCCTAACACAAAAAAAAATCTGGGAATCAAATTCTCCCTTCCCAAAATTAGAAATGCCATCGTTTTCTGAGTGTATGAATGCTTTATAGCACCTGAGTCACATGCATAAAGCAGAATGCATCCCATGTGCTGGCTGATTAACCCTGCAGTTTGCCTGAGTACTCCACTATTGACATTTTTAAATGTCAGTCAGTCAGATAGGTTAGTACAACCCACAGAAGCATAGAGGCTGCACTGGAACACTGAGCAAAAACTCGACTTGGTTTTATGAAGAAGAATAATACATGCATCAACCTGTTTTCTTTGTCCTGGAACACTCTTCCTGCTGCTACCATATTACTGTTGTAGTTACTAATTTAATGATTCGCACTATTCTTGTTTTTTGAATTAATCCTAAACTATTAGGCTGCACTGTGTGGCTTTTTATGGACTGCATCTCCACTCCTTTGTTCAGCTGCAGGCTGCTGAGAATGAGAAGGTGAGGTGGGAATTGGAGAAGACCCAACTCCAGCAGAACATTGAGGAGAATAAGGAAAGGATGATGAAATTAGAGAGTTATTGGATTGAGGCACAAACCCTGTGTCACACAGTGAATGAGCACCTCAAGGAGACGCAAAGCCAGTACCAGGCTCTGGAGAAGAAATATAACAAGGCAAAGAAATTAATCAAGGATTTTCAGCAAAAGTAAGCAGCTACACCAGGCTCAGCAAATGACTTAGTGGCCAGATAGAAAACATGTATGTGATGTATTTTGAAATATGAAACCCACTGTTAAACACCTGTAAGGTAAACACTGTTTTCCACTTTTTTATTTATGAAAAACATGGACTCTTTGTTAAGGAAAAATGTTGCTAGTATTCAAGCTGTGGTCATACTGTAACTAAGTAAAGACTTAATCTGTAGTATTTCAGGTTGGTATGTTTCAGAATCAGGAGACAGCTCAATGTAATTGCAATCAACTAAGAATAATCATAGTAAAGCATTTGATTTGTAAAGTTTGCAGCAATTAATTTTGCTATGTATAAGCTGGATTCATTCCTGCTGTGTACTAATGTAACATCAAAAATAATACTGTTTTGTTACATTTTACATTTCATTTTTCTTCTTCTCATAGATGCCTAGAATGTTTGAGCTGAGTTGAGCTAACTGATGATTACCTGGCCCCTTCTGTTTCATGTGGTCCACTCTCCCTCATGGCTAGCAAGAATAATAACATGTTACATTTCTATAACAGCTTCCATTCCCCAAATTACTTTTTTTTTTGGCAGCAGCTTTTTCATTTTCTGCTTTTTCATTTTTCTGAAATATATTTATTTAAAGAAGAAAACTCAGACATACAGCAATGTCAAGTGATAATTGGGATTGCAGAAATGAATATCCTATCCCAGTAAAAAGGGTGTTTGATTGTCAAAATAATATTACCCATCTTGGAATTTCATGACTGTTCCAGAACTAGTTTCCTTCTTACGTGCTTTCTATCACAAATGTCTTTGATACTCAAAATAAAAAGAGATAGGGAAAGTCACTAGAATGAGTTTGGATAGCTTTCTGTTGATATTCTGCTTTATAGTAGTAAAAGATGTTTTAAAATACCTCAGACTCCTAAACTGGCCTAACAGATTTCCTGTAGAAAATTTGATTTTACCTGAAAACTCACAGGATGTCTTTCTGTGAAGGAGCACAGTCATACTCTATTAAAACAGAGACTTTGCTCCATTTCCTACAACCGAGAGCAGCACAAACTAAGTTACATTGTTTTTGTTGTAAACACAGATTAGGAAAAGTAACCGGTTTAAGTGTTTTGATTATCAGTAAGAACTGATTTTTTTTTTTTGCAAATAAGTTGCTTTTGCCATTTTTATATCATCATCTAGCATATTCACCTAGACTAATTGCTTAGGTTTTGTCCTGATTGCAATTTCATAGTTCTTACTAAGTAAGTAATAAATTATTTGCTAAGGACAGATTTTTCTGATGAGTAGCAAAACATTATATTTTTTGTTTCAATCTGATTGCTTTGATGTCAGCAAATACATCCTTTTTTTTCCCATAAGAGAACTTGACTTCATCAAACGCCAGGAAGCTGAACGAAAGAAAATAGAAGACTTGGAAAAGGCACACCTTGTAGAGGTTCAAAGCTTACAAGCTCGTGTGAGTAGCATTTACTCTTATATTTGAAGAATGAGACAATTCTGTCTGATATTCTTGAAAAATAACATCTCTAATTGGGAGGCTATATTGGGATATTATTGGTAATATCCTGTTGTATTTCTTTCAGATACAAGACTTGGAAGCAGAAGTTTTCAGGCTAATGAAGCAAAATGGAAGCCAGGTTAACAATAACAACAACATTTTTGAAAGACAGACATCTTTTGGAGAAGTTTCTAGAGGAGATCCTGTGGAAAATCTAGATACTAAGCAAGTGACCTGCCTGGATGGCTTAAGTCAAGGTTTGTTTGAACCAAGCCATAACTGCTGTGAATCACAGAATCATAGAATGATTTGGGTTGGAAGTACCTTAAAGATCATCTAATCCCAGCCCCCCTGCCATGGGCATGGACACCTTTCACTAGACCAGGTGGCTCAATACCTTATCCAGCCTGGCTCCCTGGTCAGCCTGTTTCAGTATCTCACTAGTCTGGCAGTAGAGAATTCCTTCCTAATATCTACGCTGAATGTCCCCTTGTTTCAGTTTGAACCATTACTCCCTGTCGTGTCACTGCAGTTCCTGACGGAGAGTCCGTCTCTGGCTTCCCTGCACGGCTCCTGCACATACTGGAAGGTGCTGCTAGGTCTCTGCACAACCTTCTCTTCTCCAGGCTGAGTAGTCCCAGCTTGCTCAGCCTATCTTCATAGGGGAAGTGCTCCAGTCCCCTTAGCAACTTCGTGGTCTTCCTCTGGACTTGATCCAACATTTCCATCACCTTCTTAGTCTGGGAGTCCCAAAGCTGGATGCAGCATTCCAGGTGGGGTCTCACGAGAGCAGAGGGGCAGAATCACCTCCTTTGACTTGCTGGCCACCCTAATTTTGATGCAGCCCAGGATTCCTATAAACTATAACATTATTTATCTCTCTGTTGAAAAAAACAATACATTATGAAATAAATTCATTTCTAGCAAGCACAGAGGTGTTTTATTAAAATTGATATTCTGGCAGTCATTTCATGTGTGGGCCCCAACAATATTGCCTTACAAACAAATCAATATGAATTACATTTTTAACAAGTTATGTGTATAAAAAAGAGCTAGTCCTGCTGAAATGGTATTAGGTGAAATGCAGATCTTGTGAAATTGGCTTCCACAAATCTTCACAGAGCTGTTTTTTTTCTATCAAGTGTTAATTGTACTGAAATGTCTGAAGTTCAGAAAAGCACCCAGGATGACAAGAAAGTCTGTATTTCTGCCACAGACCCTCAGTGTTATAAAACATTTAATACTTAGCAGTGCTGTTAACACAAATCCTTTCGGTGTTTAATAGTATCAGGAGAGGAAAGTATGTTTTCTTCACCTGACTCAGAAAAATCATGTTTACGTGTACTGTTGTAACAATGTCAACCCACATCTAAGGCTCAAGAGCTAAAATCTAGGAATTTCTACATGTAAAAAAAAAGGAAAAATTGTAAAATTCATCTTAAAAGTTGTAAGTTCTTAGTATAGCATTAAATATCTGTGTGTCAGTGCTTCAAAATTGTTTCTCAATGGATGCATTTGCATGAAAATTTTCAAAGTGCTGCCTTTTTTCATTGCAAAAACGTTCTCCTGGAGAAATGTTACCAGTGTTAATTCCTTCTGGGTGTTAGACTAGATGATCTGGGAATTTAAATGCCCAAGCTTAACCACATAGATACAAACACCAATTATTTGCTAGGAAAAATAGATAATCAGCAATGATTTTTTGAAAGCAAAAGCAGCATAGTTAAATCTTAGATTCCAGGCTGCATTTATAGTTTTAACGAAAGGAAAAAAAGCCCTTTTTAAAAATAAGGATATCCTTAAATGTGCTGTAGCACTCTGACTTCCATATAGCTTTTCCAGTAAATTTTGTATCAGTTTCTGAGGTCTGTAACATAGTGATAAGTGCTCTGCAAAGAGCCTAGGTCTCTGTATCACTCTTTTTAAGAAAAGAATTTGCCATCAACCCATGGGTGTTTGCAGAGGAGCTGTGAAGGTTGGGGGAGTTGTCCACAATGTTTTGGATATTAGTAGAGTTCTTTGTGACGTTCACATGGGTGCTCAAGTCTCTCTTCTGGCTCGTGTTTAGCAAGTTTAACACCGAGGCTTCTTGATCAAGCCTCTGCATTAGGTTCTTGGAGTAGGACTGCGTGTAGAAAGCCACATCCCAGATTTTTGTTCAGAAGTTTGCAGGTCTGTCTTCCATCAAAAAATCCAGTGGTATAAAACTATTTTAATTAAAATTGCATCAAGGATTTTTTTTCTTCAGTGTGATCTGAGGTGTTTATTACATTCTTGCATGGTAGGAGACTTGGGAAAAAGTAAAATGGATGCAACCTGATGGCTGCAAGCATTTGAGCATAAGTATCAGTTTCTGAGGTGGTGCTCTGGCCGTGTTCAGCATCCTGCCAGACTGCGTGACTCCTCAGGCTGTAACACAACCTCACACTGAGCTTACAGGGCTGCTAGTAACATCAGGGGAAGTTAAAAAGAGAAAATCAAAGCCACTCTGGCCCACGTAATTGTTCCTTTGCTTTGCCAGGGAATATTAGACTAAGGATTGTGTGTCCTTTACAAATATATGGTTTATTCTGAGAGTCCAGAAAAATGGATAAAGTGCATTGTAGCTCTCTGGTTTAGTGATCATGAGCTGTGTTTGCAGTAGAGAATCAAGCTGTTTACTGGCAGGAGTCAGTGGTTTGAAATCTAAACAGTTCAGTGTTGAGGCCAACTTTGACAGTCTCAGACTTCGACATCTCTGAGCAAGTGCCCATTCGAGCCACTTTGTGGCTGTACTTTCTGAGTGTCTTTGGATACCCAGGGATGCATCAGTTCACAGAAGGATATTTTAAAGTCTGTCAGCCTGTCCAAGGGAAAAACAGTGGGAGTACAGGTGAACTCTTTCCTGCTTCAGAGTGGTACTGAAATAATTCAGATGGAAGAACACTGGAGTCAAGTGGTTGAACATCCAATGAAAGAACGTCTTTTTACATTGATTCTGAGAGTGAATGTCTGTGACTTTTATGTGAGACTCCCTAGTGGTTTGGGAGATTTCTACAGCATCATGTGAGGTTGTGGGTTTGTGCTGGGAGCTGTGAGCTCTGCAGAAGAGGGAGCTGGGACTGGAGGTGGCAGCACCTGTGGCTGGGGCAGAGACCATCTGACAGCAGCCCAGTTCCACTGCAACAAAGCAGGGCAAGACCAGTGATGGGGTGGAGAAAGTAAGAAGCTCCAGGCCCAGATGGTCTTTTGCTTTAAGAAGGCCCATACGAGCACTTCTGTGAATACCATTTGCAGTCCTGTGTGGATAGTTTGCATAATTTCAGCAGTGAAACAAAGGGATGTATGGAAGTGTGGACACGTGAAAGAACAAATACAAGCAGTTCAAGCCACGACAATGTGTAGTTACTCTGGGGAGTACTTAGGGCAGAAGCATAACTGCAAGTCAGACAATGCTAATTATTCTGTTGTATCATGTGATGTAAAATGTAACTCTTATACATAGAAAAAAAGCAAAAATATCTGTAAGATCAGATTTTAATTTATTAGTGTATTATGAATGCAGTATGTAAACAAATTAATCTAATGGATTATGGTTTGATTTTTACTATGAGGGTTGAAAAAAATGTTAAAACCATAAAGAATATATTCTTCTTCTGGTATAAAATATAAAAACACCTTTAAAATGTTTCTAGTCTTGCTTACTGCAGCTTTGTAAAATGTTAAATTTGCTGCAAAACTCAGATTTCATTTGAGTGGATGGTTGATAGCTAAGACAAATGCAGCTATGTTAGTTTTAGTAGTAGAGGCAAGTCATATATGCAGTGTTTGGTACACGTTGCTCACAGGACATTCAGGAATTGGCTGTCTTTGAAGGCAAGCAAGTAAGATGGTTTCATTGTTCCATTTTTTATATGAAATGCTTCTCCAGTTTTCATGTATCACATGATGATGTTTACGCCCTGATGGAGCAAAACTCTCTGCAGGCCAAGCACATGCAACTCCCTCTGAAGGAGTCTAAGTGGATCTGCTTTCTGGGCTGGTACAGCTGGGCTTGTGTGGGTGTCTGCATAACAGTGGGAATAATTTGTTGAATTCTTAAATATCTGCAGTTGATTCTTTGCTATGCACTTGCTGAATCTGTGCAGATAAACTTGTTTATGCAAATAGCTTTTTTCTGGGGGTACTGCAGCAGTTAGGAAGGTACAGGTACAAGTAAAATGTATCTTTTCTTACCTAAATGATTCTGTGATTCTATGCAGAATGCATGTACTTGCAATTGTTTGCACAACAAATAATTCCTTTTGTTAGGCAAAAGTACTGAAAGATTTTTCTGTTAAACAGCTTCAAATCATGTTTCCATACAGATTTCAATGAAGCAGTTCCAGAAACAGAGAGACTGGACTCCAAAGCTCTGAAGACTCGAGCTCAGCTCTCTGTGAGGAACAAGCGGCAGAGACCTTCCCGAACGCGGCTGTATGATAGCATCAGTTCAACTGATGGGGAGGACAGCCTGGAACGAAAGGTGAGAAGGACTCTACCCTCTCTTTCAGCCTTCCTGTAGAGTGCTAGATTGCCCCTGTAAGTCGTTTCATCCTCTATCTTTATTCTTCCATTGTAGCACAGGCAGTATTTATTCCTCTGTGGCCAGTCTGCTGTGAATGTCCTTGAATGATGTGCAAGTCTGGTCTCCTTTTGAGTCAGCACACCTGTTTCTTTGGTTCTGTGTGTTTTAACTGGAATCCTGGTCTTTTTTGATTTACATGTGTTTTATAATGCAGAGTGGGTCCTTTCATTTATGCAGGAGGTGAAAGGAACTTGAATTGTGCATTTCTCTACTTGTTAATTTCTTAATACAGTTGATACAATATTTGCTCATTGTTTTGTCCTATTCTGACTTCATCTGAAAGCAAATACGAATAAACAAACTGTGTGGTATCGAGGGTAATGCCATGAATTGCTATAGCATTTCGTACAAATAGAAAGCTAAATAATGAATAAAAAAATTGCATGTTCAAAATAAATCTTGCTGTTTGCTTATTAAATGGTATAACCTGCTTTATAATCTCTTATACCAACAGCCATCACACAGTTACGGTAGTCCCATGCACATTTCAAAATCACCACTGCCCTTATGCATGAGAGCATCCTCACCAGCATCAGATTCTGGTGCTTCCTCCCTCTCCCCTGTGGCTAGCAGTGCAGCAATCTCATTTGACAACCTAACTGAAAACCAAGAAGAAGAACAGCACCACAGAGGAAGTGTCCTTTCCCCATATGCTCGGGGAGACACTCCATTTTCCTCTCCTTCAAAATCTGGGCACAGCTCTGAAGCATCTCCTTTGCATCACCCAGCTGGCAGGAATATTTTACAGGATAAAGGTATTGCTGTTTCTTTTACAATAAATTGATGCATCATTTTGCTCACTTACATCTATCTACTTTATGACCTTTTGTTGTGCAGTAGGACATTAGCAACATCATCCTGTAATTTCTTTTGCCTACCTGGAAGTCAAAAACTTAAAAATGACCTTGTGTACTGAAATAAGAAAAGGACAAAGTTTAAAATGGGATAGGGAACTTTTTTTTTTTTTGCTTTCCTGGAACTCACTGAGAAAAAAAAGGGGAAGTTGCCTTTAAGAAAATGTTGTATTGTATTTTTTTTTAAAAAAAGCATTATTTGACCTTGGGACACCTCCATATTAGAAACATGCTTAACACAGCTTAACTTACTCAAATAATGTGATTTTGGCACTGCTAGATGATTTTTTTGGAGGGTGTGGAAAGGAGTGTAAAGCAAGAGCAACAGATTGTAGCCTTTAATTGCTAAGAGGCAGCAAGTCTAGGTTTAACGAGAGGTTAGTGTCTGGAGACTTCATATACAGAAAAAAAGTAATTTCTTGGGGAGATTGGCCTCATTATTATTAGTTTAATTCAGATTCTTTAAATGCTAGGTGGATACAACAGGATGCAATCATGTGTAGCTCAGGTATATGTCTTAAAAACCAGTTTATTATAAGAATTAATGTAAGTCACAGAATACTGAGCTGTCCTTTTCAGATGCATTTCGAGGTCAGAATTAGCATTTGACACTACTTCAACATTCTTAGCTATGCACTTTGCATTCTAAAACTGTCACATTAGCTAAAATACATAATGAAAATTGTTTGTAAGTGAGGGCTGCAGAAGGAGGTCTAGATATGTTCATAACAAACTTCGGCTTACGTGAATTAACTGAAAAGAACAATTTATTGTCTTTGTGTCTGTGTCTGGAAAGACTTGCTACTGATTTAAACCCTGTTTTTTCTTTATAAAGGGCTTTCACACAGGTTCATAAAAGACAGCGGAATGAAACTTTACTGAATTTAGGATAGGTTAATATATTGCAAGCATTTTTACATGAGTTCTGAAATTGCTAGTTGTAACTAGGTTAAATTTTTAAGGATTCCAAGTTAAATTCAATATTTGAGTTTTGCAAGTAAAAATAAGGGTGTGAACATAAAAGAATGTGACTTTCCAAACTCAGCTTGAATGTATGATTGGTTTGTCAGTGAAGTCCTAAATCCTGCATTTCCAGCTCATGTATGAAAAATACCTTGATAAAAAATTAGTGGAAACTAACCTTGTAGTGCAAGGAATAGGACGTTGCATTCCACCCACTGTGTCACACTTTCCATTTTAGGTTTGAAAAACAATCTCTGTCTAAATATTGCTGTCATGCCTTCCTCGCTGTGACCATTAAGTAAACAACCAATGCTTTTGGGTGTGTCCAGGTTTTACCAAGTAATACACTAGAATTAACCAGAGCCATTGAATTTCAAGTGGAAAAAACCATGTTTAATAGGTCCTACGAAAAAAGGAAACATACGAGAGCAGTTGTTTTGCAACAAGTGTTATAGCAATGCTATTTTAAATGATGATTGTTAATTTGGCTGTTAAACTCATACAGCTCATAAAATAAAAAGAGACATTGCATTTGTTTTGTGTGTTCAGATGGGGTTTTTTGGAGATGGGAAGAGCATCTCTGTGGACACACACATGTCCATGGGTTAGTCTGTCAACAGCAGAAGTGAGCATTAGCAAGCTCACATTTGCCATTTCTTCTTTTCCTTGTGAGATCCTGCAGTGTAGTGGGAAGGGCTGAAGTGACATGGGGTTAGTTTCATTGCAAAATGATGAGGAATTTTGTTTGTTCAGCTTATAACCACAGCTTTTCCATGTGTATGGGATGACTTCATTTTGTTCAGTTCTGCCTGGTTTGTGCAACAGCATCATCCTTTGATGAGGCAGCAAGGTGACCCCGGCGGGCAGGACAGTGAGGTCTAGTGTCTTCCACATCCATCAGCCACAGATTACTTCAACTGGAGGCTGGAAGAGATGGATTATACAGCTTCTGTGTGATTTATTCTGAGAAAGCAGCTTTTCCTTACCTTCTCTGAAGAATTGCAAGGATTTGGGGAAGACGCACCCCTCCAGGGTAGCCAGAGTCCCCTCCTGCCCAGGCAGGCCACCTGCAGCTCTGGTTCTTGGTCACTGCCATGTGCCAAACATTGAGTACTTCCTGCATGCAAGACCCTGTAGATTCACATCCACTCTGCCACTGAAGCTGGTTTTGGGACTTAGCCTGTCCATTTTCCACTGTGTCCCATAGCCAGCACAAATATTTTCCTCAGCAAGTCATCATTTATCCAGAGGACCCTGGCTGGCCCCAGCTGTGGGGGAAGGGTGCGTAGGGATGCAAGAGCCCAAAGAGAAATTTGCCATTCTAGGCAGCTGCTGTGTGCCTGCTGAGCTCTCCAGACTATTTTTTTCTACTGCAGCAGCAAAATTTCCATTTACTAAATGCTTTAATTATTTGCCCAACAAAAAAAAAAGTTTACTTTATAATTTCTTGACCTTCATTAAGAAGTTTCTCAAAAACCTGCCGCTCCTTGCCCTGAAGCCCCACTTGCCTGTGAGTAGCTAGTGTGAAAATAAACGTTGCAAGTTTTAGTTCTTGTGACAGTTTTGGCAGTGGTTAAATGAGAAGTGTGCATTAAAGGGGAAAGAGGAACTGCAAGAGGAAACAGGAAATAAGTATGCACAGTGTAGGGTTGATGCAGAGTGTGCATTGCCTAAGGTTCTCCTTGACCTCCTTGAGGAATGGATTTCTTCTTTGGAGACTTCATCTTGCTTTTTTCATTCTTCATACTACTTTTTTTGTTTGCTTTTTGGAATGAGATTACTTGTCAGTTGTTCTTGAATTTTTTTTTTTTTTACCATAAGGACGTGTGTTGGTGGAAATAGTGTGGCTTCTAGAGTGTGGGTATTGCAAAAGGCTTATTTTCCTACTTTTCAAAGGATTCAAGAACCAATTAATTGCGTATTAGATTCTTTGCTTGAATGAAAACTTGGGCAGATGTTATCTACAAAGCAACAAACAAAGTTCTGTACACACGTAGTTGACTATCCTGTGATAGTGCTGTGGTACTTTGGGTTAATTTTGAAGGTTTAAGTCAGCAACAGTAGGAGAAATCCACAAGCCCAGCAGTGCTTCCAGTTAAAAGTTACTCTGTGTCTGAGGTCACATTGCAAAAGCCGCCAAACCACAAGTGACATGAATGACTGACCTTCATTTGCTCCCTCTGGGGTATTTGGGGACACTCTTACACATAAAGAGTCACTGTGTCTGAATTTTTAAACTACTATGTGTTTTCTTTTAGCTTCCATATAAATTTCACAGGATGTTTGCCAGATTCAGATTCATTGTTTTGGCTTTATAGGTGCTGCCGCCTGTTTCCTCTTTAGGGTTTAATAACATTTGTAGAAAGGATCAAAAATTGATAGATGTCTCAGGGCAAATTTATTAACTAAGCTACCTTTAGGTTTTGGGGGGATCTGTTTCGTTTTCTTAGTTTCTTTTTAATCCAGAATGGTTAGATTTTAGCTTAGATTTTTAGTTTAACAAAGGTGCTCAGGCTAAACTGATGAACTATTTCATTGCATGTCCATCATAAAAGGTACCCTTGGCTCCGAAATTGAAAAAAGAATTTTGGGAATTATTTGGGAAGTAAAGCATACATACCAAATGAATTCTGTAAAAAAGAAACTTAAGCGTCTACTGCTGAGTTTTAAAATGGATTCACTGGAATGTTTGCCTTTAAATACTTTGATTTGTTCAATTTATTACATATCCACTGCAACGCAATCAAAATAAACTTTCCAGTTTCTTTAATTAGAATAAGGTTTTTGTGTATTTTAAATTCTGAAAGTGTTTCTTTTTATTCATGTTCACACAATCTTCCTGAAAATGAGAATTCCCCTAACTAAATTGTGTACTCACACACATGTACATGTATGGGTATCTAATTATGAAAAGATACACAAAGTGTTCTGGATGGAAAGTAGCAATTAAAATTAATAATGTACATTCTTCCATGTACAAATGTATCCTAGATGGTGCCACAAGTGCTCAAGCAGCAAGAACAACTAGCCCTCCTATAGGGCATACAGAAAAACTAAAGCGAAAACTTGCAGATCTTGGGTAAGCATTTTGTTATTTAAAATACTTTTTTTTTCTTCATTAAAAGGATTGAAAGTAAAATTTCAAAGATGTTTCCTGATGTTTTCTAATATTCTTTTAGGGCTCCCTTGAGAAGGAGTTCAAACAAGGGCAAGAAGCGGAAAGAGAAAGAAGCTATTAGGGTGACCTGTGGCAGTAGGTATGGGTGAAAGATTGAGGATGCGAGAAATAATGTGCCAGAAACATTGGAAAAACCTAATCGTCCTAGCAGATGGTGTATTAACAGCCCCACTGACTTCATAAATAAGTGTTAAGCTTTGAGATAACCTGAGCTTACAAACCTAGATTTCTTGGCTCACAGAAGGCTAACATATAATCTAAAAGTATTTGGAGGTTTATAGTGTCATAAAATCGTAGAATTTCTCAAGCTGGAGGTGACTCAAAAGGATCATCAAGTCCAACCTGATCATTGCTGCTGTTGCATCCACTAATGGGATTTGCAGAAATAGATTTTCAGAGCAGCCCTACAAGATGCACACAGTCAGTTAATAATGTCCATGAACCAGAAACCTTGACACAATTACACATATTTTTTTTTAAAGCCCCCAGAGCGAGGTTGGGCAGCAGCTGTTCTCTGCAGCTTTGCAGCACCCACACTAGAAATGCTTTCAGAAGGGTTTTTTTTTTTCTGAAAATGAACATTTCAAGTTGAAAAATAGGAAAAATGCTGACTGCATGTCAGATCAACAACTTCCAGGCAATGAATTGTGGATTCCTTGTGAGAACTGATGAGACCGCATCACCAGCATCAGTACTCTGAATAAATAAGTGAATGTTCACAACAGCAGGAGGCAATCTTCTCTGCAAAAGCTAGTGTAGATTTTTACTGAAGGCCCCTCCTTACATACTTATGAATCTGACAAGATCACAGCATGATACCTGGTTCCAGGTACAAAAGACAAAGTCAGGAGGGCTAAGCAAACTAAATACGTTCCAAAAGTCTAGAAAGGACGTAGCAACTCAAAAACAGTGCAAAAAACCTATATGATAAAAGAGCTATTGGAAGAAAGCAAAGTTTGAATGCTATTCATAAAAACATTGTGGTGGAAAATCAGTCCGTAGCCATTTGTGCTGTTCTGCTGACAGTCTGATATATGGAAACCCAGTGACAAGTACATTGCGTAGCTCCATAAAATCAGAAAAGCAAAAGAAACCTTCATTACTCCCTCAGGCACACTGTACTGAAGTGCAATGTTCTGTCTCAGCATACATTTGTACATTTGTATTCTGCAAATATCTGGCAGGATCTTCACTGATCTTAGGTAGCAGTCATCACCTCTCTGCTGGTGTCAGGAAACCTGTCCCAGTGTGTCTGCTCGCAGCATGACATGGACTCAGTGATACTCACTGCTGGGTTTCCCTAGTGACAGGAGAGGTTTGTTAAAGCCAAATCTCTGCACTTCATGTGGCTGTGAGGCAGCTAGTGCCCTTAGCAGGCTGTTAGACATCATGCAGCATTTAGGTACCAAACCACAGCATGGAGGAAATGAATGTATACTTGTTTGTAAGAACTTGAATGTCCCTTACACCAGCACAGTACATGATAGATGTTTGTGAGATCCCATAGGTGTCTTCCGTAGAGAAAGCAGATCTCAGCATAGGCACCCATTGCTTCTTAGTCCATGTGATAAATCAGTTATTTATGCTGTTTCTTAGTATTTCTTTAATACAGTTCAATATCCCAATTACAGTTGCTAAAAGTAAAGTTTAATACAGCTTTCAAAGTTAAAATTCATGAGCATTTGTAAATTCTTACTCTACCTCTGTAAACCAGAATGTTACTATTTCACTATAACTTTTTAAACAGTTATTGTCACTTCTTTTGTTACTAATTCCAAGAATTTGCCTCAGAAGAAATGTGAGGATGTTTTCTCTACAAGTCCAAAGCTGAACAAGCTCTTTGAAAAGACAGCATCCTGTTATAATTATGTCCATTACAGCAACTGATTGATGTAAAATTAATGACATTGTCAGATGAGTGTTACATGAATTATTTTATCATTGCTAGAAAGTAGCACTCAGGATGTGTAAATAAAATCCAAAATTATTTCCTAAATCTGCTGCTAATGTTACAGATATGAAAGAAAATTCCTCGTTGAAGTAAGGAGCATATATTTCCCTGCCTGAAGTTAGGTGATTCGGGCAACAGGATTTGTGTTTATTTTCTACGTTCAAGCAAGATTAGAGGATGAGAGGGAAGTAAAGGACTGGGTCAGAGACATCTACTTTTCTTTGTGTCACTAAATGGAGTATGATTCTCCTGCTTCCATAGGTGGGGGTCCTTTGACATCCTCACTTTCATCCATACAGAAAAGATGCTTTACAATATATATGGTCTAGTGATTGTGTTACTAATGATTTAGAAGCTGTCCAGAAGGTAGATGTTGAGGGAGAATTATGTAGGTGCCATTTACACATGGCTGCTAAGAACAGTGAGATTATAGTGCTCTGAAACAGTAAATGTGTGTGTTTATGTAAATAATATGATTCTGTGGCATATGCATAAATTCTTGCAGGCAGATATTTTGCATAGTTATTTTTAATTTACACACTGTACTGATATATTTAGCAAATAAAATTTAGGCGTTTTTGTTTGTAACTGTTACCTTTGCCTCGATTACTGCAATCTTCATTACTACAAAGAGAGAAGCTGATAAAGTCCCATATTCATCTTTCTGTATCAATATTTTTAATGATTAATTTATAATAGTACCTCATATGTATTTAGCTGTTGTTACAAAGGAACATCTCCATAGATGGATACAGATGCATCTGATTCATTCTGCCTGTGCTCAAAATCCAAGCCAGATCTTCTTTGGGAACCAGGGCCCGCTAGGGTCAGTGCTGAGTCTAATGATTTAATCATGCTGAGATACCACTGGGGCTCAGAAATGCACAAACACAATGTGTGGCTTCTTGACAGGAGCTGGTTCTCATCCGAATAGTGGGAGTACAGGCATTTTCAGCTGGCATCTGTCTCCATTTGCTGGGTTTATGTTGTCTTAAGGAAGCTTGAGTTAGAAAAAGAATCAAAAGAACATGCTTTTTTCTTTTGCTGAAGGAGAGATTTCAGGCATGCCCCTACCAGCTGCATGCCACTCAGTTCTTTAGTCACAGTTACAGACAATGTCACTTTTTCTACAGTTAACTGCCTCTGTGGCATTTTGTTTTCCCTTCTTTTATAATCTAATGCATATTCCTGCTCCTTTCTCTTGAACAGGACTGTCAAAGAGATGCTGCAGAAATCAGCAAACACTAAATCTTTAGCAGAGCGATCCTCCTCTCTCCCACACTGTGTACCATTCACATGGTATGGAGAGAGCGGCAAGGGATCCAATTCTTCCAGCAACCTGCCGTCGCCTACCAGCTCAACTGAACCTTCCTCTGAAAATTTAAGCCCAGCTAAAAAAGGGTCAAAGGTAGAAAATAAAAACTACCTTATTCCCACTGTGTTGAGTAGCATAATTGGCTTTGTGATTCTGGAGAAAAGAACAGGCCAATATGTGACTACTACAATAAACAGTGCATGGTGTTCATTGTACGGTAACAGCTCATCCAAACAGAACATCTCTGTCATTGTACCATTCCCTGTTCTACCTTCTTACTCTGTCTTAATGTACGTTATTTCAGTAAACTAACTGTGGTGTGCTGTACCGTAACAAAAGCAAGTGGTGCCAGTGGAAATTAGCATTTGGATCCACTGAACAAATGCTAGATTTGTGTATTCAGTTATAGATACTTTCTTCATTCTTCAGGACTGGTAGTGGGAATATGTACCCATGTTCAAATGAGGTGTTTGCAAGTGAAGAAATGCTGTATGCCATCAGTCATTTGCCTTTTTCCCCCCAGTAATGAAATCTGTTTTTCGTGCATGCTGGATGTTGGATTTAATTCTCTGTATGAATATGCTTGAACTGCAAATATGAATTATTGCAATTTAGTACATCTGTGTGATTCCTTTCTATGTGCATGAATGTTTCAGCATGATAACTCCTTAAATAACCCTAAATTATAGTAATATACTTAGCTTTTTCATGTTTATTTTCATTTCTGGAAAACATTTCTTTGCCTGTAACTTCTTATGACTTATAGCACTTGATTTTTTTATATTGATCTAGGAAAAAGAAGCAGATATGGTTCTCAACTTTTTACAGGAATATGAATCAGATATCTAATTTCTCTGTCTTCTACCACCAAATGCATGTTCATAATAGCAGTTTCCACAGGCATTTCTTATATTTTTGATGCCAAAAGCTGGTGATACATTCCTTCTGCTGTGCACTAAGTTATGCAAGGTCATAGCTGTTCTTGTGTTACCTGGCAGGGAGAGCAACACAAGGCTTACAGCAGTCCAAATCAGATTGATAGAGAAGACCACCAATGAAATCTCTGAAGATTGAAGAGAAATTAATTGCCTACCTCTTCTCTTTTGGGGAAAAAAATATAGATCTGTAAATCCACTTTGTGTATTTAAACAAACATTGTTTAAAATTAGTTTTCAAATGGGGGGAAAAGCACACCATCTTAGATAGTACTAGGCTGAGGTTGTGGGGCTATCCTAATTATTACCAGGCCTTGTCTAGCTTGTTTTTTTATAGAAAATTAAATTTTAAAAGCTTAAATTCATTTTAAAGCTGAAGCTTGCACAAAGTAGAGGTGAAAGATGAATCAAAGTACTAAAAAGAGAAAAACACGCTCTTCACACAACAGGAGGTATAGCTGTTGAACTCCTGGCCTTAGAATGCTGTGTGGGCTAAGGAAGCAGCTAAGGAAGCTGCTCAGATTTCCTTCTCCTCTATAAAGAGCTGGGAAAAACAGGAATTCTAAACGTAGGTGAGAGAAAAATGATCACAAAAATATTCTTATGTTCTCTGTAAAGTTTGCAGGCTCTTAAATGAAGAGTTTCTGTACTGCTATTCAGGCTTTTAAAGCACAGCATGATACCAATATTTAGTTGGATTTCCAGCAAAACTAAGAGGACCAACACTTGATATTTTTCGAAGTCTTCATGTTTTCAGGAAAGACAGGTCAAATATCTTGAGGAGGCAGATAGAAGGATCCCTCTTTTAGTGTTGTTTTTATTGTTTCACTTTCTAAAGTGAATGTCAAAGATTAATTGAATTTAATACTCGTTTAGATGTTAGAGTAGAGAGTAGAGGTCTCTGTATTGTCAAGTGTATATTTGAGTTAAATGGAATATCATGGTGTCCTTAATCTTTTATAAATTTTGGTTTTTTTCATTGTTCTCCCTCTAGTGTGAAATACTTGTTAATTTTTGTCTTACTCTAATGGTAATTTCGTTGTATTCCTGAAAAGTATGTGCCTGCTTTTGCTATTATTTGCTGTAAGATGTGATGTCTCTCATTGCATTGTTAAGAAAAAAACCAGTGTTTGTTTGTTTAATGGTTATTGGTTCAGTAAATAACATTCAATATCCAACGATATTTTTTACTTCCAGTTTTTTTCTAAAGGCATAGGCAAAGAGGGAGGATCCTTTCACTTTTCAAGGAGGTTATTTGGGACTCAGAAGTGGATTCACAGGATACTCTCCTTGCTCTTTCAATAGGAGTTTTCACTTCTCTCTGTTCATTAATTCTCTGTCCTATTCTTTGTGCTACTGCCTGTGCTACACTTCTTCTAAGCATTTGGAGGACAGTAAATGCTAGTGATTAACCTGCAGAAGCAGTAATTTAGCTCCAGGATGAGAGCCAGAATCTTAGAGCCTGGAAATTGCTTTTAGACACCTTTGTTTTTCATTGAGGCATTAAGCTGGCAAAGGTGTCTCATGAAGTACTGAGTGGTAAAAATACTGTGCATTCTATAAATAGTAACAGTACAAAACATTAGGCTTCCTCATGTGTATTGTGATTGGTTTGGTAAATGATGGAAATCACTCCTGAGCTATGTCAGCTTGGAAGACAGAAAGCACATTTCCCTTTTAGATGCACCTAGGAAGTAATTTGTTCATACTTACTCCTCTTTTTCTCCACAGAATTTCACATTCAATGATGATTTCAGTCCCAGCAGCACAAGTTCAGCTGATTTGAGTGGTTTAGGAGCAGAACCTAAAACTCCAGGCTTCTCACACTCCTTAGCACTGTCATCAGATGAGGTATGCTGAAGAAATTGTTTAATTTGGGGAGTAATTGTTTTCTTTTACCTATGGCATCTGGCCTGATTATTCAAATAATAAAGGAAGGGTTTTAGGCAGTAGGACTGGAGAAAAAAATGAAGCTTGGTTTCTAAATTAAGATTTTCCTTGTTCGTATAATAATGACTTAAAATAATGCCCTGTGGTACTATAATGGGGAAGTGGAATGCAGTTGGTCTTCTAAGAGATGCTATGTCCTCACATGCGTCAATAAAATTTTTCTAAATATGTATGCGTGGACATATATATATAAATACACTAAACTGGGTATAACTGAGACAGTTTTGATAATACCAAACGTACAGTACAGTTTGGTAAATATAGTTGAGATGTAAGGCACCTTCACCTACACCAGATTTTACCCTGATAGAATGACCTGTACATTCAGTAATTGTGTGTTACTGTACCTGAATGCACATGTATTGGTTATAATGTGTATGTCTTAATCCACTTTGCATTCTTTGTGCTTGCTTTGCACAGTGGATTTGAAGTCAGTTACTTCAAGGCAGAGTTTTTTCAAACAATGATAGCATTCCTAACCCTGTAAATTGGTGACATATTTGAGCTGAATATTGCAAATACTCTTCTCAAGATACTAGTTTTGTAACTCAGTTGTGAGTGAGGCTGCAGTATTTGACAGTAGCTGACAGCACATTCTGTGGAGTCAGAAAACTTGTGCATTTATTCTTTTACTAACGCTCCATAAGAACTCCGTATTTTTCATGTGAGATTTGAGCCACGTTGTTTTTACTAAAGAGGAGGAACTTCCCTATACCTTCTATACCTTTCTTTTTGTTTTAATGGTAGGTAGGTTTTTTATTACTGCCTGCATGGTTTACATGGATTTAAACAATGAGAGCTGTTCTGTGCAACTCTATTTGCCAAACTGCAAGTCTACAAACCCAACCATTCTTTGAGGTTGCTTACTGCAGGTAATTAAGGGCAAAAATTCGTAACAAAAGGAGACTGCAGCCAGGTCTTACACTGTCAATTACTGAAAACAGCAAAGTCATCATTTGCACTTTATTTAGTGTTAGTACTGTCTTGATAATGTATTTCATTCTCTTACCTTGTTTAATTCCCCTTATATTATGTATTTGATTATGGCAATGCCCTGTTCAGAGTGGTATTCAATTAAAAGCTTAAACACACTTTCATTTGGCATGTTCAGCTCTCTACTTTATCACTTCTAAAATACCAAGCCTGAACAGGTCCATAAAAATGAGTGTGTTTTCTCCATCCTCTGCTGTATGCCAAATTGCTACCTCTGGATGAGGCCATGTGTTCAGCAGAGCTGCTCTGGAAGCCTCTCCAGCCACCCTGGATGGGGATGAGGCTGGTGCTGCTCCTCAGCACTCCTCTGCTCCTGCTTCCCCAGCCACTCCAGCAGCATTTAAAGAAGATGGAAAAATGAAAGGGTGGGGAGGAAACCCAGTTCTTGTAGTAGGTTCTCCTCTAATTAATGAGCTTTTGCTCTTGGAAATTGAAGCCATAAGAGAGGTTTCCACCAGTTCTAGGGTGTCAAGATCAGGAACTCCAGAGGGGTTTCATGGATGCAGTGTCAGGTTTAGCTGCCAAATCGCATGTGTGCTGAGCTTTCAACATAACCTCTTTGCTTCTGGAAATAATTATCCTGAAAGAAATGTTGGTTTTGAGTAGCTGTATCTGTTTGCAAATCCTGGTGCTGCCCTTGCCTGAAAATTTACATGCTTTTATGTTTTTGGTACTTTGTTTCTATAATGCTTTTCTTTCCCATTTCTTTGTTGCTCCCTCACTCAGAGCCTGGATATGATTGATGATGAGGTGAGATACCAGCGTGCTGTTGTGGTGAATTGCCTGACAACACATTGTCTCTTTTGCAGAGTCACATTTCTTGTCTTGTGGTGTTGTGTGGCAAACCCCCTTGTTGGCACAGAACACACAGATGTCACTGGCTCCTCTTTCCTTGTCTTGAGTTACCCTCTCCTTGTTGCTGAGAGTTTTCAAGGCCACAGCAAACTGCAGTTTTTGCAGTATGCTGAAAGCAGGAGGAGGGTCAGTGTCAGAGCAAATATAGCAGACCAGGCATCAGCTGTGCTGAGCTCCTGCTGGCAATAGGAGAAGAAAAAGATAATGTCCAGCCCTGACAACTGGACAGCCAGAAGTGGAGAGAGCTCCCAGCATCATCTAACCTGGTGTAAGAGCTACTCTAACAGCAGACAGCTGCTGCAGCCTGTAGCAGCTGCTTTGCTGACCACAGCCAGTGCAGAAGAGCTTTTGTTTCAGGCCCCACTGGCATACCCGTGGGTGGAATAAAGTGGCAGAGCAGGGACATGGGGCTGCTCCAGCAGTTGACACCTCACTTGCCCTTTTTTGGTGGGCTTTGTGCTCTCACCCACAGCAGCACAATGTGATGAGAGCAGGGCCAGGGCTGTGGGATCACTGTGTGTTCCGTACCACTCCTCTGTGTCATCTCATATGTCTTCTTCCATACATTGCATGAGTCTCACTGGATGTTTGATATCATCACTTTGAACTCTAGAGTGGTTTTCTGAGGGCTTTATTGCCTCCCTGAATTTCCTTTTTATAGCTTAAAAAAATCATAAAGATCTGTGAACGAGCCCAGGAAGTGGAATGCGCAATTCATTGCATCCTCTAGAAGCCTGCTAATTTGAAGGATAAAAGTCTTGTGAGGGAATGGGAGTATACATGGTTTGAATTGTGCCACCTGGCCATTTCAGTCCCTGCTTGGGTTAAAAGGAATGCCAGTTCCTTTTCATTCTGTGATTCTATAGATGAAAGATTTTTTGTCTACCTTGTACTCCTTCACTTCCCTAGAGATGTAATTATAGCAGTGTGAAATTGTTATTTTGTAGTGCAAAGATAGTACAGATACCTGTGCTCCGATGCTGATGCTTTGTGCAGAAAAATCTTGTTACTCATGTATGTTACCCTTTTAATAATAATGTAGCATGTTTTTGTCACAGATCCTTGACGATGGACAGTCTCCTAAGCACAGTCAGTATCAGAGTCGTGCTGTTCACGAGTGGAGCGTGCAGCAGGTTTCCCACTGGTTGATGAGCCTGAACCTTGAACAATATGTTTCTGAATTCAGTGCCCAGAACATTAATGGGGAGCATCTCCTTCAGCTGGATGGGAGTAAGCTCAAGGTAATTAACTGACTGGGCTTCAGGACTAACTGTAGTATTTTTCATCACTTTACATCATCTCACAGGCAGTAAGAATTTATACAGAAAGCAGGGAATCCTTGTGCATGGAGTCATGGTAGACTAGATTAATAAACAGAAAGTATAAAGCCACAGCAACACTTTAAGAAATTCCCATATGCACTTGGATTCAGAAGCTTCAGAAATGCTGGGCATTTGCTTTGAGAAAATTCTGGTGTATATAATGTACCCATATTTGCATGTGCAAATCATGTGGCAGCATGTGAAAGGGGTATTTGCATGCATGTTTCTCATCCAGCTCCATTTTTTGAGAGGGTGATTCTGAGAAGATGGTAGATACACATGTATCAGAAGTAGCAAGGGAAGAATTGATTGATGGGATACGGGAGGCATAAGCTGATACCAGCTGTACTGTAGAGCTAAATACAGCTTTGATGTATGAAATATGCATTGTTTCTTGTAGTAAAGATATGAGTCTACTTCAGGAAGGAGTTGCAGGAAGCTCAGTAGATCTGAAGGTACAAGTTTGGTGTTCTTCTTCTGAATTTTTTTGATGGCATTTCACTAACTATAAGGGCCTTAGAAAAGTGAACGTGAACTTTTGACTGAGGCATAGGAGGGAGAATTTGGAAGTCTTGTTCTATGTGGACTTAGATGATTTCAATAAAATAATTAATTTGCCTTGTTAGCTCAATGAAATCAACATTGGTGGTGAAAATGAGGTCTCATTCTTTAATATTCTAGAAGTGGAAGGCATGGAATGTCCTACTTGCACATCAGTAATGTAGCTGAGACTGTGTGGGATTTACTTAATTCTTTCAGGGTTCTATCTAAGAAGAATTATTACTAGAATATGAAAACAAAACGTGATAGATTAAACCATGTGAAATTCTTCTAAATTTTGTTTTCCCCACCTCAGGCTCTTGGTATGACGTCTTCCCAGGACAGAGCAATCGTTAAAAGAAAGCTAAAGGAAATGAAAACATCCTTGGAGAAGGCTCGCAAAGCTCAAGAGAAAATGGAAAAGCAAAGGGAAAAGCTTCGGAAGAAGGAGCAAGAGCAACTGCAGAGGAGATCAAGGAAAACAGACAAGTGTTCATCAGATGCAACAGAGGGCACTAACGAGCAGTGATAAGCAGAAGTTCTGCTGTGTTCAAAAGTGGAAGCATGTCAAGGGAAGAGAAACTCATATCCACTCTGGTGCCCCCTCAGCTTTCTTGTGTTCATCACCCAAGATTGTGTACAGAGGAATGGGGCTGTACATAGAATGACTAGGGAAATTTATATTGTGTAGTTTTCTTTCCTGCATATCCAGTTCACACTCGTTGCTGTTGCCATGTGAAACAATCCCAGCCCCTTGGTTTGTTCTGTTCTTGTTGACAGATTTCAGCTAACAGATTTCATTTTTGTGTGGTGGTGTTTCCTTCCAAACTACTCTTTATTGAGCTCTGTGTGTTTGGTCACTTCAGTAACCAGCATGATGCCGAGGAGCATGTCCACTGCTTCACCTCTTCTGAATAGGATGGCCAATCAAGATGATTGGGGAATATTTCTTCAGCTGGGTAAAAGGAGTTGTGCTCTGTCTGATAAGATACGACTTCACTTTCTAACTGGAAGTTCAGCTTCTTTACGGTGTTGGCTACTCAGTTCCGTCTGCTGGAGTAAGTTCCATCTTGCATCAGTACCTCTAAGCAACACTGCTCTGAAAACTGATCGGTGACTTCTTGTACACTGGAGATAAAGACAGGAGAGTCAATATTCCCCCTGGGTAAAAGACAGGAGGTGAAACTCTTTCTGTTAACTGTACAATAGTTAATCCAGGAAGGAGGCAAAGCCTTAAACGGTTATGTGGGTTTACGCAGAAATCTGAGGATAACATTTATCCTTTAGATATCTGAGCAAGGATGAATTTCTAACTAGAGCACAGCGTATAAATCTGTATAAATTTTATTGTGCTCCCAGTGTGTAGGCAATTTTCTTATAGCACACTCCGCTTTGTTTTTCATGTGTTTCGTACAGGAAACTGGGTTTATTTTATTTCAAGTTGGTTTTTTTCCCAGGAAAAACACCACATCTTCAATTTCGTTCTCCAGGCAGTAAGCATTGGGAGAATAAGCTTTGTGCTGTGCTATTATGAAGCTGGCATTGGAAACAATTATCAAACTTGAGTCTGCTGTAGATTTTCATTTTTTACAGAAGTGCACTTTAAGAAGAGGAAGATGAGTGATTCTGGTTAAAATTAAGTTAAGTACATTGCTGTCAAGGTCAGTGCTTCCATGGAAGTGATGGTTACCAAATCCAAAATTCCGATATTTTAACTGTTTTGATTGATGTGTTTAAAGAATATCCAACCAAAACCTGAATTTTTGGGCTGTGGCTGTAGAATGTTTTGATGGCTTAGCAGTGGTCATACTATATCCTTCAGGGATTTCTGGGATATATGATGCCATGTGTGAAGCCTGCTGTGTAGTTTTGACTGTGACAGAAGGAGGGCATGGTGTTACTGCCTCAGCAGCAGTACTGAACTACACAGTTTTGCTTCAAAAGAATGGACAGACGACAGGCAGAGTCCCACAACCAGGAGGTGCAGGTATCAGCAGACTGCTTCACAGTCAAGGCTGGCTGTGTACAGTTGAGAAATGTCACTTCCCATTCATGCAACCTCAAAGTGGCAGCCTTCATCTAGTTGTGCAAACCCAGAAATTCTTTAAGATGGTGATGCAAAATTAGAATCTTGAACTTAAAAATGTGCCAGCCTAAAATTGAAAATTCTTCTGAAGAAAATGTGTGTTTTAGTTTGGCTTTTCTTCTGTTCTGCTCTGTACTTTATGGCATTTTGATTTGTGTCTGCAAAGTTCTCTGAAGCTCAGATTTGAAACACTTAGGCTGCACTGTTTATAGTTACATTTCCTTTGATCCTAATAATTTCTTTGACATGTAAAATGATCTGTAAACTGAGAGAGCCTAGTTCATTCAAAATTAATACACAACAGATCTACTAAGCATTAGCTTTTTTTTCCTTCCAAATCCCATTTCTACAAGTTTTTGATGTATATTTTATTCAGATCTAAAATTGAAATTGCCATAAAAGATACTTTCTGATATTTCTAAAGGCTTGTGATACTTTTCTTGAGATAAACCACCAGCAGCAAAATACACCTGCTAACAAAAATTACACATTGCAGTAAATCCTTCTGTGTTCATTCATGGGAGAAAAATTATACAAATGTTTAACAGCCTCATAAAACTAGCATTCTTAAAGTGAGAGAAGTTACCTGGAAGAAACTGGAAATTTAATATTTTAAATACAATGTTGATAAATGCATTAGATTATGATTTTCTTTTTAAATTATGGTTACGTTGTAGTAATGTTTAAGTGGTTGTATATATTAATCTAAGGTGGTGTTCCTGTTTTATGTTCTTTGTTTTCTTAGAAACCTGAGCAAACTGCTTGGCATTATACACTGAGTTTTCCTTCTTGCTTCTTAGAACGGTGCCTAGTTAATCTCTTTGTAAATCATGTTCTTACTCTGCAGAATAACAATTCAACTTAAGTCCTTTAAGTATTCAGGGGATTTTTACTGCTTTGTGATAATGTAATTTTGTTATTCTCAGACTAAAAACATCAACAAAAACCTAATGTAAAAAACATAGTAGCTCACATTTAAATTAAAACCATTAAAATGCATTTTGATCAACATGTGAAAACTTAGCAAATGGAACAATGTTGAGAGTTTTGCTCTTCCTTCTATGATAAAAGAGATTTATGTGGTTCCTTTTATTAAATATAACAACTCCATTTTGGGAAGTGCAGAAATGTCACTGGATAACAGACGTAAAGCACAGTTTGAAGCTTTTCTTGCTGTTCTAGATGACCTTTAAAGGTGTGTTTCATTTTTTCCCCCGTATATTGTATTATGACTTACATGAAACAAAAGATGATGTCTCATCATTCTTAACTTAAACTTCCTGTGAACTAATGCTAAGTCAGACTAATGTGGGGCTTAATGTGATAAGAAAAATCAAAGTTTTCTGTGCTAAATGACTGGACAGCCTTTCTCACAGTTTGGCTCACCTGCAGGTGTAACTGTCACCTACCTTGTGTATTTATTTATGGAGCTAAAGCAGTTTTCATTAGGCTGACATGCCTAGCCACCGTTGAACTACTGTGCAGGCAGTGTGGTGTTTCCACTCCTCAAAACATGTGCTTGTGTCGTCGTTACAGCTGGGTGACTGCAGCAGGCTGGCCCAAGCTATCTTCTCCCTGGTTAGGGTGGTAGGCCAGTTCTTTAAACTCTAGTTCGGCTCATTTTTGCAGCATTGCAAGTTGTGAATATGTAGAGCCTCTAAAACGGTGAAGAAAGGAGGGTTAGCAAAAAGTGGAAGTCTCAAGAATAGAAAATTAAATATACAACACTGCAAGTTACTTTAGTCTTAAAAACCCTAGTGTTTCTACAGAGATTGTGAGGAGAGTGGTGGCTCCTTGTTCTGTTCATTAGCGCCAAACGTACTAACATTAATTGATTCTAGCTTGTATTTTCCCAAGTGGTGGGTTGCTGCACCTATGCAACTTCCTGTTAAAACTCCCTGTTAGGTTTCAGTCTGCCCAAGGAGACCAGGGCCAGGGGTTGAGGAAGGAGCTGCACCCCTTCACTGCAGGGCACAGAGGGTTTCCCACTGTCTGCGTTTCACCCACTGTCCTGAGCAGGTCTGCTGGGGTTGCTGCAAGTGGAGCCTGTTCAAGATCATGGGTTAGAATTACACAGTGGAACAGAAGTCAGTAACAAGAAGCTGAATGAAGTCAGCTGTTTGTAGTTCAGTGTATACAAATACTTCTGTATTTTTTCAACTTAAAATTTTTTTGCAATGGCATCTCTTTTGCTGTGGCTCTAGTCTGCTACAGGGATACCACATGAATTGAGCTTTTACTAGAATTACTGAGCCGCTTTCCTCTGAAACTTGCCAGCTCTCAGCTCTCACTGACATTCAGAGGTGCTTGACATTTAAGATCAGGGTTCCTCATATTTTATTGCTTCCATCAAAGCCTCCTGTCCTCCTGAGCTGCTACACCTTCGTCTCCTGGCTCGTAGACTGGTGAGTAAGAGGTGGGCAGTGTCGTTTTTGAGAATTAATTGTATTGCACCTCCGAGAGAAAGAAGAGAAAGAAATTCTGAAATTCCACTCTTGCTAGTAGTGCAGAATACTGTTCTACAGTAGTAAGGAAGAGGATCATCATTTAGTTGCATGTAGGTATTCTAGAAAGGAAACACTTTTTTGTGTGTTTTTAACGCCAACTTTGATTTCTGTTGGAGCGCTTTCAGCAGCTCCTTTCTGAGCAGGGTGTCAGGTGAAACCCGAGGAGACTTGCCCACTCGCCCGAGTGGAGTGTGGGTCATCTACAGATGGCACTTCTCTTAACCCTTTTGTTAACCTCCCCTATGGATTTTACTGGACTTTTTCCTGTACCTGTTAAACTGATTTTTCAAAGCTGTAATATCTTAGTCATGACGTTGAGCCCTCCAATCCCGCAATATAAAATGAGCTTTCTGTTACTAACTAGTTGTACCAACTGGTACTTTGGCTTTTAGCATTAAGTAATGATTCAAAAAAATGCACATCTTACAGGAAGGTTTGGTGGTAGTGCTTTGGGCTGCCTGTTTCTTTGGGAAGTGTGGATTGTGTTAAGAACAAAAGGGTTTGTGAAGCCTGCTGAGTTAGGCAGGTTTCTTTTTCCAGAGAGGTGAGGAGGGCTCACAGCTCACAGGATCAGACCCAACCCACGTAACCCAGGAGCCTGGGTCTCCTGCCGGGTTCCCAGTGGGAGCTGTGCCACTGCCACTGGTGGAAGTGGATTGGGGCCCCATGCAGAAGTGTCTGAAGGAAAGGAGGATCTCAGGGCACCAC
The DNA here is from genome assembly GCA_013397955.1 of Grantiella picta. Lineage (NCBI taxonomy): Eukaryota > Metazoa > Chordata > Aves > Passeriformes > Meliphagidae > Grantiella > Grantiella picta. The sequence continues at coordinate 975,664 of VZRM01006404.1, read as the reverse complement.
ACGTAAGGAGTAACCAGCCCATCTGGAAGTGAAGAGTGCACAGTGAACATCTTCTGACTCTGTACTTTCCCATACACACTCACTGAACAATTGCGTTCACATTTCCCAGTCACATTGCGATGGTATCTCACTGGTCACTGACAAGTGTTACACATATTGATAGAAGACCAGGCAGCTAAAAGACTAAAATGCACTGTGCTTACTGTAAAAATTGGCTTCTTACAATGTTTCTTTTTATATGGTTAAAGAAATAGTCGTGCTTCAGGTTCTTTCCTTTTTCTGTTCTTTTTTTAAAGAGGTCAAATGTATATGAAGTGCATGTTATCCTGAACTTTTCGTTTGTACATCTTGGTGTCTGATCACCTGCATGAAGGACACAGTAGTGCCATGTCTGAGCTTGTTCTCTTGTGCTTGGTTGATATGAACTTCTCTAGATTGTTGAGTTTTCCCCAAGATAACTTTGTTTAATATTTAGTTATTGGGAGACATCAAAGCAAAACATTATGGTGGCCCTTTGTTTTCTTACAGTTGAAATACAAACAACAAAGCCTTGTGATTTAAAGTTAATTTGTTAGTGTAAATAAATTTCTTGCCAATGAGTATTATTGTTGTTAGACAACGAATGCAATAAAATGAGAAATCCTGAATCTTTATTAGAATTTGTAATGAGTCCTCACTTTTCTGCCCTTTTGTGGTCATTCCAGAAGAAATAATAAATGGTGAGGACAACCGGACAGCTGCATGGGTCAGGCTAGGGGGCAAGGGGGATATGTACCTTGCCCTGCTTGTTCTTTTCCTTCCTTCTGCTGAGCCAAAGATTATTTTAATCCCAGCTCTTGGCCAAATTCGCATGATTCAGAAACCTCCAAGTGGGTCTCATTTACAATCTGTAATTATGTAGGAAGAAGAAAAAAAAAAGGAAAGAGAATGGTCTTTTTTCTTCATATGCAGATGAAATGTAGCATGCAGTCTTTTACAGCAGGTTGATGTGAAAATAGGCTGGTTTTATGCTGATGCTGATCAATGTTTGTGCGTTTAAAAGACCTGGATTAGTTTTGTTATATAAAAACATTTTACACTCAAGTCTAGGTTAGTTATGATGGGCATTTTATACATTCAAAGCACAGCAGTTCTTTTACTGAACATGTTTAATATGTCTTTTATTTATTTGATTTTAGTAAAGCATTAAATTAGGGGAAATCGAAGGGCACAGCCTGTCCAGTTTGTGTAGTCATTTCAGTGGATTTACATCTGGCAGAATCTAGGCCAAATACTTTGCACTTAATCTGTCTAACCCAGTTTGTGTTTCCCAACGGCTGAATCATAAATCCTTACCTTCCACTAATACAGCCACCACCTGCAAGGAAATAAAATCTTCAATTAATGAAATTTTTGTCTTAATTAAAATAGATGTACTAAGAGGCTCCAAGTCCACAACTGACACGTAAAATGTGTCTGCACAGCAGCTTCCTAGGCCTGGAGCCATCTGTACATATGTCTTTCTTGTTTGTGCAAGTTGTCTCAGCTGCAACTGGGTTTCAGAAATGCCCAGAACTGCTCCAGGTGAAAGGTGATGGGCTGTGCCCCTCGAGGGCTTGCAAGCATGGATTTTCCATGTGCTACTTTGTAATTGGGCAGCCAAGCTTGAGCCGCATCTTCCAGCACTGCTGTTTCTGCACTGAAGCTGCCAAGAGGCAGAAGCTGTTCCCCAGCACAGCTCCTGCTCCTCTTTTCTGTCTCTGTCCTGCCCAACATCACCTGGACACAGGTGGCCCTGCTCTAATTCCCACCTCTGCGCTGCCAGGCTGGGATACCTGTGGAGGAGTTTGGCAATAGGCTTCCTGCCCTCCTCGCCTCTGGTCAAAATGTCACTATCAGTAACAGCAGAGGCATGTGATACCTCGTCTCTCAAGTGCTGTAGGAAAAGATAAGGCCCTGGCTTGCCCATGGTTCAGTCTGCGGGCAGACCGATGGGAAAGTCTTCAGCACAGGAGTAGTTTAAATAGAAAAAAGAAGCCAGTGATGAGTGAAGACAGTCTTGGTTTTCTGAAAGGTCAAAAACAACAAAAAAGTAGAAGTTTGAGAGATCAAGATCCAACAAAATGTGAATTTGGTCATTTAAAGGTGTTTTAAGCAATGGTAAAATGTGAAATTAATGCTTTTCTGGATTACTTCTGCCACTGCTGAGGGAAGTGACTGTTGCCCTTCTACAACCAGGGTGTAAATCCAGGGCCAGCAGAGTGACTGATTGGCATTTCAGCTGTGACACTGCCACCAATAAGCGATGTAACTCTTTAGAACATAGCTCTTCAGAACAACTAGTGGCACAATCCTAAAATAAGTACTTTAGAGAGCTAATGAAGGACATTGATGGCTAATCACAAGCTAATTAATAGCCCAACCTCTCCTTACTGTGAGAACTTCCTTCAGAGCAGTTCTTTCAGCTTGGGCTCTGGGAATGACATCTGTTCTTCAAGGCTGAAAATGGTTTACAAGTTCCTGTAAGAAAGTACACCACTTCTGAGGGAAGCTGAAAGTGTCCTGCAGGGAGAGAAGTTGCTAAGGAAGGAGTGGGAAAGCCAGAGTTAGGTAATGCCAAAGTACAGTGAAGGGATGAGACAAAAGCCACCCTCATTTAGGGCTGGCTCTGCTCTGTGGAAGGGCTACACGCCATGGGCAGCAAAAGACTCAAAACTGTGATTCAAACAGATGAGTTCTTGTCACCAAAGCCTTCATGGGCAGACAGTAAATCCTGGGCAGTGCTCCAGTCCCCAGATCGGCTGTGAGCATTTTGGAGAGGAGCTGTGAGCACTGTTTGTGCACAGACCTCCTAATTCAGGGCCACCCCCAAGAGACGAGTCAATTAGCTGTGTGATTAACTAACACCCAATCTGCCCCTCCAGCCATCACTAGACCCCTGCAGCATGTGCCATTTGGACATAAAACATCACAAATACCAGCGACCACTGTTGGTACGTGGGTGTGTAAGAGCTGTCTGCCACGGCAGCAGGGGGAAGCTGAGCCAACTTGCCACCAGTTCAGCTCCTCAGCCTCACAGAACTCCTTGTACTGCCTCCTCAGCCAGAACAGCAAAACCCACACAGAGGAAGGTTTGCACATAGTCCAGCTCCTGTCTCAGTGTTTGGGCCACTACAAAGCAGGTTACATTGCCTGTCTTAAAGGCAGAGGCACTCCTGTGTTGTCTGGAGCACTCTTTCTTCCCATGTACTCTTCAGATTAGAGTGGCTGTGGCTGGTGCTGGAGCAGACTGCAGGGGGGAACAGCAAAGCCAGTTTTGCAATTGTCACCCAGGGGCTGGCTCTTTCTGCTCCCAAGCTTGCACTTCAGGAGCAGCCTGCCTTTTTTTCTCCACAGTGGTGGAAGAACTGACGTGAGGAAAAGCTACTGCATCAGCTGAAGGATGCAGAGGGACTGGTGGCCCTCAGGGAGGTCTGTCTGGTGGCAGCATGTGGAAGGGCTGCCAAGATGCTGGAAGGGGCCAGTGCAGGCACCACAGTGGCAACCCCAGCAGGCGAGATGCCACAGGTAACACAGAGCCTTTAGCTGCATGTCAGCAACTCTCACAAAACTGGAGAGCTGATCACAGGTGGGAACTCAGAAGCACAGAAAGCGCAGCAGGAGCTGCTCTGCAGGTAAGGGCACCTACACTAATGCAAGAAGAGCTCACTCCATGAGCTCCAGCTTCAAAGGACACAGAGTTCAGTTCATTGCAAATGACTGCTAACTAACATCATCCCAAACACACCAGCTGAAGGAAACCCGGGGGGCATTTAGCAGTACAAAATGTCAGTAACTGATGCCAGATAAAGGTGAAGGGCTGCCTGGTGCACAGCAGCACAGTGGGAATCAGCTCCACACCAACTGAAATTAAATGCAGAACATGCGTGACCATGGCTCAGGGGGGTCACTGCAAAGTGCCCAGAAATGCTCCCTTTGTGGTGACAGACAACAGGAATTGGTAATGCACTTCTCACTGAAGGTGTGCAGGAGATGTTTCCCACTCTTTAAGAGAAAAAAAAAGCTTTTCTGAACTCCCTTTGAAAGACGCAGTTAGAAACAGCTCCGAAGTGATGCCCTACTCTTCTCTCATAGGATTAAAACAAATTTATGAAACTGAAGTAACATTAGGAAATGGCTTTAAGGGCGAAGGGGAAATGAATGAGACTGAAAAAACATTTATTCTCCTTCCAGTACTTTTGGAAGCATTAGGGAAAGCCAACAGGAAGGTTTGGAAGAAAAACCCCTAGCATAGTCCCCAAGAAGGCCCAGGGGTCAGTGACAAGAATGCACAGCACACTGGTAGTCAGCAATTCTCATTTACAAAATCAGTTTTCTCATGGGGGGAAAAAAATCCAAACAAAAATCCAGCCTGCAGAGATAGTTCAGTGTCTGACAGTTTAGTCATTTGCAATCTGAAACTGAACTTCAAGGTTGCCCTTTGTTAATGACATGGGGTCCTCCCCATTACTCAGATAAACTAATTCCTCACCTTCTACTCCTTTACTATTGTGTAGAAGTCTCATTTTTGAGAGTAAGGCTAAAATACATTTCCATTACTGTAGTTAACCTTTATTGGAACAGTCTTCTTGTTAGCAGATCTAGCAGAAACTAAGTGAGTCCCCAAGGAATTAAATCCTTTCCGCTGCAGCAGATCTTGCCCGTGACGAGCTATAGATCACAGTAGAGAGCTCTGTGGAAGACTGTGCCAATGAGCAGTTTTCCCTCGTAGATGGATGCCACTGAGCTTCCCTGCAGCACAGAGCCATTGTCAGTGTAGACACGTGTCACCACAGGCTTCTCTGAGAGGATGTTCTGGATGCGCAGGACCTGCCACAGGGGGAGGATATAGCTACTGAAATGGTCGTAGGTGAAAATGCTCCACGGATAGGGGGAACAACAGCATGTTAACTTGAACAAATTAGTTGGGATGATCAGCTGCTGATAATTGCAGCCATGTGATTCCTGTGATAGGGCCTTAGTGAAGCATGGTCCATGACCACTGATTTTTTTTTAAGTTATTGTGCAATAGCTGGAAGGAAGTAAGGCAGTCATCCCCACCACTAGGAATGTGCACCTTTTTTTCCCCCCTAAGAGTTAATTAACATCTTTTTATTTTCATGCTTTTTCCGGACAGAGTAAACCACTGCCTAGTATCATAAATCTATTGCTATTGGACATGGTAATTATGAGAAGTGTCTTACAGGGAGCTTCAGACAAGATTGAAATCAAATGGACACCACCCAGCTGCACTCATGGCCATTATTGTCCTGATGCCAGGACACTGATGTCACTGATTTCATAGAAGATTTACAGTGTCACCTATTGATGAACTACACTTGCACAGATTAACCATTCCTGTGCAAACGTTTCTGGTCACGCTTTGCACTCAGTCAATTATGTTTAGTTTGGCAAAGAGGTGCTGGTTTGGTAATTAATGCAGTTCATCAGAATCTGCAGGCATGGCCACAGCTGCACAGAGAGCAGCCTGAGGAGACTAGTGAGTGAGCTGCTGGGTGGAAATTATTTAGTTGTCGCCCAAGGGTCTGAATGGTTGTTTGTTGCTGAGTATATGCTGTTCAGGCTCCCACTTGAGAGCAGAATCCAGCTTGGTCTTTGCTTTCACAAAGGCTGGCCAGGCACTTCTCTCTGAAATGCCGTTAAGTTATACCAGGGCGCTTTGAACAAAACAACTTTCTGGCACAGACATAGCCCAGAGACCAATGATGTCTCCCAAAAGGCACCTCAGATGCTGGAAGATTTTCAGGATCGTAGTAGAACAGCTTCATCCCATTGGGATGACATCCTGTCCAGATGTCTCCAGTGTGAGGATCAATAGACAAGTTATCGACCAGAGTGTCCAGCTGCAGCGTCTTTTCAACACAGAGAAAAACCAAGAAGTTAAAGCTATCAGAAATCCTGGAAATAAACAACAACATAACCACCAGACTTGTCCAAGACTCATCTGACGTAACTTAGACTGAATTTTTAAAAAGAAATACTTCTTCCCCCACTTCTGTTTTTCTTTTCCCCTGGTTTGCATCATCCCCACCCCTGTGCTGTGAGAAACCTGCTTGCTGCTCTGAGCTTCCCCCATCAGCTCATTCACACTCAAGTGCTTTGTGCTCTGACCCACACTGCCTGAGTCAGGCTTCCACTACAGCACAAGGATTCCTGCCTCTGGTGGTGGCAGGGTGGAAAACCTGGCTCTCTGTAATGGGGCACACAGGCATGTCTGCAAACCCACCATAGGAGCCACCCAGCTCAGAACTTTACAGATGATCATGCTGAAATCTCAAGTATTCATGGGAAATATTCTGTCCAAAATTCACATTTGCCACTTTTTTATAGAACAGCAGCACCTTACCTTCACGTGGGTTAAACTCCAGTTAGCATGTTTTTCCATAACATGGATATTGTGATCCAATACATCTGCAACATAGATGTACCTTCAAAAGAAAACAAAGCACCTCAATATATGTGAGTAAGCAGACTCCAAAACCAGACTGTTCTGCCTGTGCAAGCCCACACACCAACAGACATTGCAAGCAGGCCATAGGGCACTGAAGCCAACCTGCTGAGATGCCAAGGTAGCTTCACACAGTGCCAGTTCTTCCTTTACGACACTGAAATAAGCCTTGGAACCACAAAACCACAATTATGTGTTGTTTGGTTTTTTTAATCTCACTTGTCCACACCACAGGACTGGTTGATTCAGTCACACAGATGTAGGGATGTAAAGCATTCCCTGCTTGCAGAAACCCTGCCCCATTACTCCCTGCAAGCAACACACACAAACTCCTGTATCAGCTGGTTACAATGCAGCAGCTGCTGACCCCACTGCCTATAAACCACCGTACAATGCAGCAAACATTGCTGCTAAACACCGAGACACAAAACTTCTGTGCTACGAACACTCTGTATCACTTGTGTTGCACAGGCAGCACCTTGCCTTACATGAACCAGTTTAGACACACCTGACCACAAAACTACCACATGTACAAATCAGGATCTCCAGACACTTCCTTGTGATCAAATGAAATCCAGTGTAAGGAGAAACTTACTTTCTATCGGGAGAAATGTTAATTCCATTGGCTGAATAGAACCCGGCTGCTACTTCTTTAACTTCTTTTGGGCTGTAGTAAACAACATTTGACCAGGATAAACCCAGGAACATTTCCAAGAACATCAAGAGGAAGTCAGAAAAGTAGTGGTCATTGGTAGCATAGAAGCTGTCTGGTCCCATGGCTACTATATCATTTACACTAAAAAAGAAAAAAAAATGAGATGGATAAATTTAACAATAAAATAAAATAAAATTTAAAAAGAGATATTAAGGAGCATTTTAGGATTGACCAGAATCCAGTCAGGACGTGACCATTTGATACACATAAAGAGGCTGCAATTGTAGATGTACTTCAAGTAGTCACCAAATTATTTAGATCTTTTTACTTCTACATACAGGACTGGGCAGTGTTGAGACCTGAATGGGATCATAAAGGCATCAGCTAGAGATCTGGCTGCCTGTCTGTAAGTCCATGGAAATTATTTATTATTATTATTATTTTCTTTTTCATTAAATTCAAGTAGAAAACAAGTAGAGAAGAAGTAGGTGTTGTGGCAACTTTATCAGTCTGCCTGTTTATCTTACAATCATATTGCAGTAGGATAGACCAAAAAAATTTGTTTTAAAAGAAAAAAACGGAAAAAGCTAAATGCATGTTTATTTTTACAGTAATAAAATATCAGAGTAATAAAATAAAATGTAATAAAATGTAATAAAATACCTGGAGATTCGTATCTGCAGTGACCTCACAGTGGGTTACATGAATGAAGGAGAAATGGATGCCACACTAATTCACTGCCATCAGTCACAGCAGCGCTTAAGACTAATTTAGTGATACAACTATTAAAAATCTAATTTAGAGAAGAGATTGGAGAAACACTGCTTTTGATTACACAGATAAGAGAAACAGTGACACTGGTTAAAGAGGAAGTATCTCATATTAATAATAGCCTAAACCAAAAATCATCCTACATTGGATTTCACCATGCAGTGATCTGGGAGAAGACAGTACTTGGGTCCAATACCTTGTCAGAAGGTCATGTCGAATGGTTTTCAGGTGTTCAAGAGAATTGTTATCTTCTACAAACTTAAACAGTTCTACTGTGCTCTTCTGATGGGGATGGTTCACAACAAAGAGGTACACGGTGTCATCTTGAAAAAGAAATGGAAACAGCTGAATTCTCTGCTACAGTTTGCATGGCTGAGCACCCCCAGCCCCGAGGCAGCCTCGAGTACAGAGCACATGCAGAGTTTGGTGCATTTGTCTCATTGCTCTGCAGAGGCAGAGGGACAAGTACCCACGTACTGCAAGACACCTCTGCAACTGGATCCAGGTCTCCAGCTACTTTTCTCCCAGGCTGGCTCTACAGGGAACTGCTGGGTTGACTAGACTTTTGCTGTTTCTTCCAAGGAAGAAAGAGATGACAGCCTCGTCCTTATGCCCAAGGCACTGGGTTTTGCAATCTGCGAAACAGCCCCAGTCAGCTGGGAGAAGGGTTTGTGGCCAAGGCTGTTTAGGCTCTTTGGTTTATCTACCACATCCCTGGGAGAGCAGAAGGAGCTCTCCCTGTATTCTATATAAGGCTGCAGCCTATCTGCCCAGCCCTTCTGCTAGGACCTTACATTAGCCACCACTGATTTTTCCAACACCTTCCCTTAAAGGATGACTGTATGGGGATGCAGGTCAAACTGCAGCAATGGTTCTCTTCATATTTGCAGAGTTCTAATTGCCCTGCTAAAAGCCCCTGTGGAAGGACAGGGGAAAAGATACTTTATTGGTTATCAGAGCCTGGCACAGGAAAACATCTTAGAGAAGAGAAGCTGGCTTGGCCAGAGAGGAACAGAGGTTTTGGTAATTTACAGAGATTTGATAATTTAGTGTTTTGCCACAAAGGTTTCCATTCTGGGCACTACTAGTCCCTGAAGGAAGTCTCTCCTCAAAACACTTGAACCCAGTGTGAAACAGACGTAAAGTGGTAAAATAAATTTTCTGTGGTTTTCCATTCTAACTTTTACCATGGTTTTTTTCCTTTTAATATGCAGGACATCTTTCTGTTTCAGACAGACTGAGATTATGCTGAAGTGTGTTTCCTTTAGCAGTTGACATTTAGAAAAGAGCAAAACAAAGATAAAAAACCCAAACTTTGTTCGCCCAGCAAGCACAACTATTGGGGGATGCAAAGCAAAGTTGCAAAGGGATTTCTGATTGTGCTCTCTAGGCTGATATTTGGCACCACTTCAAGATCTTTACCTCTGTCTACGTAGGTGCTGATTCCATGAGGGTTAAATGATGCCAGATCAAACCCTCGGCTGATTCTCAGCTCCACTGCTCTGGGATTGTCTTCATTCAAATCCATCAAAAATATTTCACCTGGCTTGTCTGGAGCAAAGCTTTTTAATCCTGGATATTTCAAACCCTGTAGAATCAAAACATAAGAAAATAATCCATGGATAGAAGGTAAACAGAAGCATCACAGGGCCAGAAATGCTGGAGCCTTGATTGGACTTGCAAGCACATGAGGATGTCCCTCTGCTTCATCCTGCTGAGCCGTGAGGGAGGTGGAGAGAGTGGCTCTGCTCTCCTTGGCAGAAGGATCAGGCTGTGTGGTGGGCACAAGGAGCCATGCCCGAGGCACCACAGAAAGCCCCACTGCAGCCACACCTCGTGTGCCTGCACACTGACACGCTATGGGGACAAACTGGCAGTCCAGCACCACTGACTTCATCACGTGCTAAAGCCATGGGGAACAGCAGCAGTGGAACAGCTCACAATTCCTGGCATGAATTTCAGAATGTTATCATTCCCTGGGTGTCCCTGGAGCACGTAGATGAGAACATCAGCTTTTGCTTTAGAAAATAATCACCAGCCCTCCTGATTGCAAAGAAAAGGTTGAAAACCTATCTTCTAAAGGCTAAAAAAAAATCAGGAACAGCATAATCAACACATAAGATTTGACTTTTTTTTAAAGTTACGGAATTAACACATCTTCTTAACATGGCAGAGGACTAGCATTTCAACATTTCAATGAAGCGGCGTGAAGGAAAGCCAAGGTTACGTGGCCAGGCAAGTCAGCACAATAGATACCTGTGCCAGACCCACCAACACCACTTGTGTGTCAAGAATCATGCTTGTCCAAACAGAGGGCAAGGAGAGCTAAGCCAACACAAGACTGGGCTGTTCTTTGGGAGCCACTCAGCCTTGCAGGAAAGAGCCCCTCCAGCTGTTTTCTGTGGCTTCTGCAGATAGGGAAGCAGGCAAGCCCTGGCATGGGGAGGTGCCATGGGCACTTACACAGCTGATGAAAGCCAGTCCATTGGGAAGTATATCAATGTCTTCCGAGCCAGTTTCTGCAAAACAGAGATAAACACAGGTTTTCAGGTGACACTATTTCCCATTGAAAAAACCTCCTTTTTAGTACAGTTCCAGCTCTCACAAATGCCCCTTTCTGATATGACTGCACACTTGGTGAAGTTCAGTCAAAAAGATCACGTTGCATCAAAAGTGGTAGCAAAGACAGAACATTGGGTTAGGAAACAGTACCAGGGTTGTCCTCCTTTTGGGGCTCAGGAGTGCTCCTGCAGTGGCCAGGCAGTCTCCCACCCAGCTCCATGTGCCCCCAGATGCTGTGAGATGCATCACCAGGTGTGGGATGAACCACCAGCTGCTGAGGATGCGTTCTGCAGTGAGCCTTTAGTGGGGGCTTGGAGATTTCCAGGGCAGGACCATACCCGTGACTCAGGCCTCGGGCTTGCATAAGGCAGCTGTGGGAATTGTGCACACTAATTCTCCTGGCTGAGCTGGGACACTTCACAAAGATGGATTACCAAATATTTAGTTTAAGCTCTCAAGTGACAGAGAACCTACTACATCTATAACAGCTAAGGGCTTTTACAGTTAGACCACACTTTCAGCTGCAGGTAATCACTTCTAATATTGCCAGTTCCTGTAGCTCCTGTAATATTTTTCCCTGCTAAGAAAAGATGATAAAATAAAAGCCCTTTAGTAAGAACACTAGAGCAATTTTAGACTTTCATCAAATGCTCTCCAAAGAGCTTTTAGCCCAATGCTGAAGCCCATTTGCCATCTCACGTTTCCACCACTCCCCTAAGAAGCCTCCCCTCTCTTCTCCAAATCACCAGCAAAACCAGCATTGCTCTCAAGCCACTTCCCAGGTGATGAGGGAAACAACTCAGGAACATTTTTTCAGGAAAATTCTTCTTCAAGTTTCCTTTAACAGAGCCATCAACACAAGGCTTTTCCACTCAGCTTGTCCCATGTCTCCACACCCCCTCCTGCTTTGCCACAGAGCACACGTGTTAGCCTGCATGGCTCACACCATTCCTTGCACCTCAGCACCCCCATCTGAGAAAGCACCTGCAAATCTGAGCTGGGTTTACTGTTAGCTTTTAAGTAGCTCCTAATTGCCCCAGCACTGATTTGACTGACTGCAATTTATCCTGGGATCACTGACAGCCTTTGTGGAGAGGAACCAGAACCCCAAATTCACCCATCCAGGGAAGTTCCTCCCCAGCTCAGTCCTGGGGAGATGTAGTGGCACAACTTCTCACTTCTGGGCAGGGCCAGCTCCTCCTCAGCCTCAGCAAGCTCCTCCTCCACCCCAAGACACCAACGAGCAGAGCATCCCTGCCTTCTAAAGATCAAAAGGCCAGAAGATGCATTTTGAGGGGAGTCAGCTGTTATCCCACCCCTGGGATAATTTTGACTAACTCAGGCAGAGGCAACATCTGCACTGATGTGTCCAGAGATGCTTAGAGCCTGTATTTTCCAATTAAAGTTCTGAATTCGGGCTTTTTTTTTTTCAGCTCAGCTTACACTCTGCTTTAAGCCACCAACTCCTTTCCTTTGCTCCAGTCTCTCCAAGTATGGGTTAATTTATAAAAGGGGGTTAGTGGCAATTCTCTGCTTCCCAGGATTGCTGTGAGGATAATAGCATAAATAAATGCTGAGAGGCTCAATTGCCATGGTGACATGAGCTGGACAGACAGCTTTTACTGGCAGTGCACACTGGTGAGTGAATAAACAGAGATATAATCGTTTATTGCTACTGAATCAGTGAGGCTGCCAAGCAGAAAGATGGGAAGGCTAATTGGGAGCAGACAATTAAAAACTGCAAGTTTCCAGTGGAAGGAGTGCACTGAGAGCCCTGCACCCAACTGCTCCAAGAGAAACTGCCCAGCAAAGCACATTTTGGGCGCTCCATGGCCAGGTCCTGGAATGTGTGGAAGCGAGAGAATGGTGTCAGAGGAGCAGTGGAATGCTGATTCAGCACAGCCCTGCTGATCCAGCAGCACCGAGGAGGGCTGCAGACACACAGCCCTGCAGGGAGGCTCAGGGACTCTCCTACACACCCTGAGTGGGGAGGGCTCTGCCCTGCTGCTGCTGGGGCTATACAGGGCATGGCAGTTAGGAACTGATTGATTTCTTAGTTATCACTTATCTGCATTATGTTGCTTAATTGTGTCACTGAGCCCAGCTTGTCCATGGGATTATCTGAAGAGGTGGCATTTAAGAAAAATTAAAAGATACTGTGAGAAATTGCTGCCTACTCTGGAAATGGTGGCTTTTTGTGGTTCTTTATTTTATCTCAGTAGGATGTATTCTGCAGGTGTATCTAACAAGAAAAAAAATCTGGATTTCATGTCCAAGTGTGAGACTATATTGCCTGTATTCCACAAATTGTTCCAAGATGCAAGTATTTCTACCAACTTCTATAGCAGCTTCTTGAACTTTAGGAATTAGTACAGGAGGTATGGTTAGTTTATTATAAACCAGTAACATGATGAGACACTAATAAAACTCAGGAACTAGTGTTTATTCTACAAATAGAGCCTTTCCTACATATTTGTCAGTGAAGCTTAGGACAAGCTGCAATTTTTGTTTGTTCAATGTTTGCATCTGTGCTTATATTGCACAATATTTGAAAAGTGGAATAGATTAAAGTCTTAAAAAAAGAGAGGTACAGAAAAGATGAAACTGTGCAAAAAGAAAAGGGTCCACTAGAGAAGTTTTCAATTTACTCTGTGTTTGCTTCATTTACTAAAGATCCATCACTTACACCATAATTCTGTACCATAGGTCTGTTCTTCTATGTACAGAATTGATAGTTTAAGAATATTTTGCTCAGATCCAGCTGACCCAGCTCTGGGACCTATGTTTCATTTAGGAGTTCAGAAGGACTGATTTAAACATTAAAATACAGACAGAATTTATTCAACTTTATCCTAGCATTTTAAAGGAAAAATGCCCAGGAGGCCAAGATGTCCATGTACAAAGACATCCTTACACAAAGTCACCCACACGAGCAACCTCACAGATCTGAGTACAGCAAAACCCCAAGTCTGAATAGTGCTACCGAGGCAGCATCCAGGCTTTAGAGCTCCTTGCTCTCCCTGAGTGATGTAAGCCCCCTGGTCACAGCAAATGAGTTTTAGAAGACATCTGAGCGAACACAGCAACTTTTAATTTTGCACAATCCTTTGTTAGTTCTCGTTCTGCCACACTGGACCTACGAAATTAATTTTTGGCATTCTTATTTTGCTAATGAAAATAAATAATGCAGCAAGCTGCAGAGCAAAGGTAAGACAAGGTGCAGAGCTCTCTGTGAAGACACAGCATTAGAGAAGCCAGCAAGAAGCAGAAATGAAGCTCTGTAAATTGATCCATTGCCTTTAACCAGAGACAGGTTCTCAGAAATCACCTAATCTACATTTAAATGTCAGACACAAAAACCAAGATACTGTTCAGAAACAAAACACAACTCTTTTTGTCTTTTCTAGGCTTCCTTCTTTCCTCAACAGAACAATCAAGTTGGAAATTACAACTTAATTTAGAAGACCTAGCAATCTTTTTAAATGCAATTTTTCTGTACCTATTTTCAAGAACAGAATCTCTGCATATACTCATTAATGGCAGCAATTTGACTTTACAAAGATGTTTGAATCCTGACACAAGGAAGAAGCATGATTTATGAAATCAACTCAGTGACTCAGCAAGCTCAAAGGCAAGGCTGTAAAAGCTCACCCAACTACTTTTTACACATGAAAAATCCAGACAAATTTCAACATAATTTAAGACATTTCCAAAAAATACTAAGGAGGGGAAAATCCTTAGCCATCAAGCCTTCATTAAGTTTAAAAAATACTGTTTGGGAGAAACAGAGACACAAAAAGCAATGAATTTCAAAGCTATCTATTTCATACACTGGATATCCTAAATGGAGAGGAAAAAAACCAAGACAGAAACATTGCTGTGTGCTAAACACATGGCCCAAAGTACAAAGTCAACACTTCAGCCACTCTGTTAAACCTCTCTGCAAACCAGACTAAGATGACACACATGACCCCTTGCTCTTTGGAACCTCAAAGCTGCATTGCACAACGGCGCCGAGCTCCCGCCTGCCACCAGCACTGTGCAGCCCGAGCCAGGTCCCGAATGTCCCCAAAATGTGGCGCTGAGGAGGGACATCCTGGCTGGCATTTAGCAGCTGCTCCTTTGCCGTATGCCTGTGGCCCTCTTCCAAAGCTTCCACCCATGCAGCACTTCCCATCTCCAAGATGTCACCAGCTGACAGCCACCTGTAGCTACCTGCTTGAAGGGTCAGTGCACCTCTTCTAAAAGCCAAATAATTTCCTAAGTGGCTTAGCAAAGGAGAAGTGTTTGCATGGTACTCAATTTCAAGAAAAGGAAAAGAAGCTTTAACTGCTGAAGGCAAAGAGCATTATACCAAACTAATTTTTCTGTACAATTTTCTTCCTGCAGTTTCTCCCTGTCTCCAAGTCCAAGTAGCAAATGAAAGTCAAATTAGCACTTTGTTTTTGGGATCAGGCTTGGCAGCTGGCTTTAAGAAGCCGTTACAAAACAAGGCTGGACAAAAGCAATGCACTCAGTCATTTTAAGCACGTACCGATGCCTTTAATGAACCGGCAGTTCGGGAGGCTCACTGGGGCTACTTCCCGGGAAGCATTGAGTCTGTTCCTGCAAGAGGAAAGAGCAGGGTTAACAGCACACAGCCAGTTTTAAGACAGGCAGAATTCCTAGTTTTCAGTTTTATTGTCTGCCATATTGCAGCAACAAATCAGCCACAAAATACTGAATAAGCAAACCCCAGAACTGACAAGGGCAACTGCTCCAAATCTCTGCAATGGTTACACATGTCCAAGGATTAAGTGATTCTTCTACACTAACTTCAGAAACTTCATTTTGTTCATGAGCTTCAGCAACAAGCTCTTCTGACCCACTGCAACTCCGATGGTAAAATAACACAAACATACTTTCCTCAGGTTTCAGACACCTAAATATAGTAGCACCCTGCAGTTAGCACCAACATTTCAGATGAGGAGAGGGCAATCTTCTACTGCAACCCACTGCCTATTTTTGGTCACTAGGCCACCAGCAGTTGCACTTCCTTCATTTCTTAGTCTACATTCAAAGGTATGATAGCACTGTTGCAAGGCAGGGATACTCACTTCCGTACAACAAACAGGACTTGGTAGTATGGTTTTCAGCAATTACCCTGTCCCCTCCTCTTCTGGTGCCCACCCCAAGCATTACCCTTCATCAGTGCTTATTCCATTAATGAATGCCCATGAAATTCCATCTCTGGCTCATACTTCACTGGACAAGCAGATACAGACAGGCACACACAAGTTTGTGTTTCTCTGTTTCCTCTTGAAGGAACATTTCCTCTGTTCCAAGCTGTCTGCAAATCTGTGTGACAGACACCTCACAACCAGGACTGCTGTGTTTGACCATGCTGGTCTGCAGTGTCACAAGAAAATACGTCCTATTTCTATGTAAAAATATTGAGCTACTGTACTACAATATTTCTTTCCTCTTTTTTATTTTTCTGGCCAGAAGAAAGCCTTTAACCTAACATAGCTACTACTTTGCGTGACTATCATATGCATGTGTTGAGGCTATTGCTCCAGCCACAGGAAGTTCTGAATGCAAAGATCCCATAGCAAAACCTTGCCATGTTTATGTTATAGTTTGAGACATAAACGTAAACTAAACAGCAGTTATCAGCCAGTGACATGAAAAATATGTGATACAGATGAGCAGTGTGTATGTCAGTCCTGCTTTTTTTTAATCACTTAAATATGAATTTTAAATTGCTTCAATGCTGTATCACTGACATATAGGTTGTTAACACAAGGCCAAAAGAAAAGAAGAAAACCAGTAAAAAGTGCAGACGGCAGCAAGGGAAAGGAGCCAAGTTAAACCCTCCCAAGCCCTCTCTCCCAGCACAGGAATACTGACAGAGAATCGCACTGGCTCCCAGCCCACAAACAGTACAGCAGGGATATCAGCTGCCCCCTTGCCCACCAGCATCCTGCACAGCCAAACCCACCAAGCACCCAAGGGTGGCTCAAGGTGATCCTGCCTGAGTTTGCACTGCTGCCTGCTTAGGGCTTTTCCCTTCCCTATTTTCAACAGCTATTCCCAGGCAGGCTGCAAGCCACCCTGAGCCAAAAGCACAGCAGGAACTCATCCAGCAGCCAGCAAGGAACGATGATATCCCGACAGCATTCCCAGGGAAACACTTCATGGGCTGGAATGAAAGTAATTCAAAAGGATACTAGTCACAAGCCTACAGCTTACATAGAGACTTTTCCAAAATGTGTCAGTTTATCTAGCTCAGACAGCCCCAGCCACTCAACCAGATGGCCTAGATTACTAACTGGCCATTCTAAGAACAGGCTGGAATATGGAAGACCTGCAATATGTGCTGGATGCAACTACACAAAAAGCAAGAATTTTTTCTACTTGGTGCAACTCCAGTGCATGGGTCCATTTCCCACACAGTTTCTCTTTACAGTTTTATTCCTCCACCTGATGTCCTGCTTCATGGGACACAGACCACAGGCCTTCCCTTTCCTTCAGCAGGAACCTGTCGCATGTTCAAAGACCTCTCTCAGTTTTCATCATCTCTAGACTAATGAATCCTGAACCTTTTGGGGTTTTGTTCTGTGGGGTTTTTTTTTGGTTTTTTTTTTTCCACAAACTCAGAAGGAACTGCAAAAAGTCTTTGCTGGAATCCTGCCTTCTGGGTGGCGGATGAATAACAGAGACCCTTGGCAAAAGCTACCACCACCCACAGTTTCTCCTCTCAAGACTGTGTTAAATTACTTTTAGAGTACTTTGTGATCTGAAGTTGTGTGTTTCCACACTTGGCAGCCGTCTTAAGACTGGTGCTACATTGCAGTTTGCAGAAAACACAGAAGACAGGAACAACCCACAGAAAGCTACAGAGATAGGGGGATCCTGTTACTTCATGAAGATTCTCCTTCACCAGGTTCCTAATGTTCTATTTGTTCACTTGATTTGGAGGAGATGTGGGATCCCCTGCTCTTCACAGCACTTTGAAATGGCTCACTCCCTAAAGCCTGGGAGTATTTTCCAGTTCTGCTATCCCAGCTTATGCAACTGCAGGGCAGGAGAGCCCTATTTCCACCATGGTTATCACTTGCAGTGGATTCAGTGCAACATGTAAACTCTTCCATGCCAGGTTCCAGGGTCCAGGCAGTAAAGCCCTCATTCTGTAATTAGCTACAATGACTGTCTACCCAAAGTTCAATTAGCTGGATGTTGTTGATTGAAATCAGGAATTTGGAGTCTTTGTGAACAAAAGCACAATTATAATGACTTAGTCACCTTCCAATAGACTGATTCATCATCCCTTTTGTGACCTGAAAGGACCAGTTACCCATTTGGTAGCTTTCAGGACAGAAGCTGCTGTAACACCAGTGGTCACATTCATACCTCATGGCACGAGGTGTATGATATGGAGCATGATGTGGCTGTGTATTTCAGCTCACAGCAAGTGAGGTCGCAACTTAGGATCATCAAAGTCTGTGCTCCAGCAGAGGAAACCTCATGTACACAGGGGCTACCATTACCGGAGGTCAGATTTTGTAGAACATAACCCAAGTTTCTGGCAAACTGATTTCTGCTTAGTGTTTGGCCAGTCAGCAGGAGATGAGGTAAATTCGCAGACAGTGCTTTTGGCACATCCCCGTTACTTGCAGCCTCTGTAAAAACAGAGGCACCAGCCTTCTGCCCCAGGGCACCTTCTCCCCTTGTTCCCCTTGCTGCCAACATCATCCAGGGGAGGATTTCACATACACTCAGTGCAAAGGGCATTTCCCCTGCATAAATGCTCCCGAAGTTAGTTTATGCTGAAGCAGGACGAAAAGGGCATCACAGTGCCGGCATTTTCTCCGGGGAAGAACGGTGCCCTTGCTAAACTGACATCAATGAGGGTGATGATGATGAAGAACCCTTTCCCTCCGGTGACGCCGCACTGATGCAAGGGCAGGTGTGCGCTAAGTTGCGCCCGACAGCTAAGCCGCGCTGCGCTCGCTGGCGGAGGGCGGAGGGCGGAGGGCGGAGGGCAGCTCCCGCCTCCCGCCCCGCTCAGCCCCACGGCGGGACTCTGCCGCCGCCCCCACCCGGGGTCTCCCCGGCCCTTCCCGCCTCCGG
>VZRM01006404.1:922301-956954 GCA_013397955.1 Grantiella picta | reverse complement strand
CTCGGCAGGCTCCGTGCTGCAGCGCCCATGGCAAGGGCAGGCGGACCAAATTCCAGCTCTGTTAGGAAAAAAATATGCATTCTGCAAAAATAGGTGTGTCAGACCGGGACTGATGCGTGACGCGGAATGTTCAGGGGCTCCGTGTACACCTCTGTACTGAGATGTGCATGCTAATATGCGTGCACTAATACCAAAGCTACCCCCGCAATGATGCTTCTTCCACTGCCCCTCTCCCACCAATATCTTTCTCCTCGGTGCTGGAGAAGGGCTGCAGAACCCTCCTTGGGGGCCCAGGGTTCCTCCTTGGAGCAATCTGTTTTTGCATCATCTTCAGTGTTGGCCTCCCCCCGCTTTCTGCTTTTTGGGGAACACACTTGGCAGGTTAATGACCTCCCTCAGCAGTTATCTTTCCCTTCCCTACACAGTGAATGTCCTGACCTGCACACACTCTTTTGCACTTCTATGAACGTCTGAGCAGTCACTTACAGGGGCTTTTCTGCTCTTCTTGACCTTGCCCTAGAGGCCAAGCAAGCACATGCTCCACACTCAGAAGTACTTACAGTAAAGTGTGTTGGGGAAGAGGAGGCACTCTAAAATACCTTACCCCCTCAGTTTTGGAATACTCCTTTTCCCTTTTCTGGTGCTTGATTACTTTGAAATTATAGGTAGACGAGGTTTCTTGGGAGGAATGCCTGTGGTTGTTGAGACCCAAGTGCAGGATCTGGCACTTGTCCCTTATTGAACCCATACCATTGGCCTCAACCCATCAATCCAGCCTGTCCAGATCCCTCTGCCGAGCCTTCCTACCCTCCAGCAGATCGACACTCCCTCCCAGCTTGGTGCTGTCTTGAACTTACTGAGGGTGCACCAGATCCCCACATCCAGGTAAATATACGAAACAGAACCGGCCCAAATACTGAGCCCTGGGGAACACCACTCACGAGGGGCCACTAGCTTGATTTAACTCCATGCGTCACCACTCTGTAGGGTCCAGCTATCCAGACAATTTTTTAACCAATGGACAGTGTATGCATCCAAGCCTATCCAAACCATGAGCAGTTTCTCCAGGAGAATTTGGTGTGAAATGATGTAAAAGTATTTATAAAGTCTAGTTAGACACATCCACACCCTTTCCTCCATCCACTAGGTGGGTCACCCTGTCATAGTAGGAGACCAGGCTGGTCAAGAAGAACTTGCTTTTCACAAGTCCATGCTGGCTGAGCCTGATCCCCTGCTTGTCTTGAGCATTCCACATGATGGCACCTAAGATGATCTCTTCCATGATCTTCCGTGGCACTGAAGTCAGGCTGACAGGACTGGTTATAGCCAGTCCTGTCATATAGCAGCCCTCCAGTCCTGTGAGCCTCCCTGCCCTGTTTCCACGATGGCAGCTGTATCACAGTTTTTCCTGCTGCATAATGACTTCCTGCTCCTCCTGTCTGGTGCCCATGCTGCATGCACTGGTGCAGATGCACGTCATTTGGGCTGTTGTTCCCACTGCCTTTTTGGGGGTAGAATCCATAAGTGCTGCATGACCATTTTCACATCTTTCTGTGATTTCTAACACCTCAGTGGCCCCTGCATCTTTGCTGCCATGTGGATCTCCATCCACCTCCATCCCCCTGCCACTGAGGCAGCAGACTGAAGGAACTTGCTAGCACAACATCCATCAAACATTGATGTACTGCCTCCAGGCTTATGTCTAGCAAGACTGGTTTTATCCCCTTCCCCCTTCAAATCTAGTTTAAAGCTCTTCCAATGAGTCCTTCTAACTGGGCAAAAATCTTTGAGATCAGGCATATCCCGTCGGTCACAAACAGGCCTGGTGCCATGTAGATTGACCCATGATCAAAAAAAGCAGATTCTGCTGTTTTACACAGAACCGGTTTGTTATCTCAGGTTTCACACCAAGACCACTTTCCTAGCGTAGTATTTTTCATTTATTTATTTACACCACAATTTATTTTGCAAGAGGATAAATTGCTTGATGTCTCGAGCTCAATTTTGAGACAGGGTAGGTGCAATTTATCTGATAAAATGTCAATGTCTGCAGGGGAGAGAAAGACATCAGAGCTGGTAATAAGTTTGCAAGAGTGGCCATACTGTGTCAGATCAAGGGTTCATTTAGCTCAACAGCCAACAAAGTCAGTAGCTTAGGAAGAGGAAGGGAATGGGGGGCAAGTTAGATAAATCCCCCAAATTTCTTTCCTAGCTCTTAATTCTTTTCAGCTTAGTATGATGAGCTTTACCTTTTTAGTAACCCTTAATAGATCTATCGTTCAAGTACTTTCCTGCCTTTCTTTGAAGTGAGTTGTGCTTTTACCATATTTTTTGCTGATGTCAAGCCACTAGGCACCCTATAGGGTCATGGTAGGAAAACAGTTACTTTGAGGTAGCAATTAATATAAAAGGTGCCTAAAATAGATAAAGAAATCTTTCCTAAGAAGTGGTAATTTCTCAGCATTCATTGGAAAGGAGCCTACAGTGACTAATTCAAGTGCAGAAATCTGCTCTGTAGATGCCTGAAGGTAGATGGAATGAATCTCCCTTGAAGTCTCTGCTCATCAATTCACCCTTGACTGAAGGAAGGCTCTGGGCTTCTCAGCAGCCAATGTCCTCAGCACATCCCAGCCAGCCTGGGGTCTGCCCAATGGCACTGTCAGCATCCGCTGTGGCTTTCCCTCACCAGCTCCCCCCCGCTGGCCAAGTGGCTGCAGCAATGCTGGAAATCTCTTGATTGCTCTTCTGTCTGTTGCAAATCCCCCTGTGGTCTTTGCTTTGGGGCACTCAGGAGAGACCTGGGGGTGACCTCCTGCCACAAAGCATAATGACCAAAATCAGGAATGAGTTGTGTGCACGCAATCAGCTGGGGAGAGATATGTACCAAGCCTGGGAGTGGAGGAAGTGAGCAAAGAGGGGAGACAAGAAAAGTCTTATGCTAATTTAGTCATTTAGACTCCTCTACAGTCAAGTAAAAAAAGAAACCCTCAGCAAACACATCCAAGGGTGGATTTATACAATCTGGGAAAGCATGCATGAAGTAGGACAAGTAGCAGCCTGTAGATGCCTAGGCTCCCTCTCTCCCTGTCTCTCCCGGCTGATGGAAATGAGACAACTTACTGAGAAAATAACGGGAGCATTTAAATTACTGAAGGCAAAGAGAAATTTTTCTAGTAAAATTTTTGGAAGCTTTAAATCTTTCACTAGTAAAAGATGTACCCTTTACACGTGTTTTTGAATCACATATCATCATCTTTGTTAATAGGTAAGATACAGAAGGTATGTACACACAGATCTGGATTTCTCAACAAACTATTTCAAAATGCATCATTCTTGAGTCATTAATGATACACAGCATGTTTTAGCAAACAAACTTAAAAAAAGCCAAAGCTCTCTTTTTATCCAGATTTTACTCTCTCTTATAGTGATGTTAATCTGAAGTAAATGCAGTATCTGCATTGCCAAAGTATTTACAATGAATTTATGTAAAAGATTAAAGGTCAGTATATTATTCTGGAGCACTTTTGGGGATCTGATCTGACTAAATACAAAAACCTACAATGTAGGTGTGACAGTTTTAAGTGGACCCTTCAGTTCATGGAGGACACAGAGACCCCAAGCTCTGGAGGGCATTGAGGGCAAATCTGATCGACAGCTTGTGAGGAGTCAGGCAGTGCTCAGTGACCCAGAGCTGCTCTACAAATACCGAATGAAATTCAGAAGTGGACATGTGGGTGTGAAGACAAGGGAGATGTTGCTATTTTTTAACTGTAGAAACAAACAGAAGATGTCAACACAGTGTGGAAAGGCTCAAGTCTAATGAGATCTTGAACCAAACTTGTTGGTTTTGCTGAATGCGGATCTTAAGTCTGGGTTAATGTAAAGGCCAAATCCATCAGATTGCTGCTGACGTGTAAGTGCTGAACTAGCTTCAGGTAAAAATACAAACTGGCAGGCAAGAAAGCTGCTTCCCACAAAATAGGCAGAAATCACAAGCAAAGCCTGTGGTTTCCCTGCTGTAAAATGAGGGGAAAAGCTTCTAAATCTGCAGATCATAGAAATGACAAGATTCTCTACAAATGCTGTGGCCTAAAACCACTTTAACCCTGTTAGCTGATCAAAGGGAAATTGCAGATGGCCTGCTCAAATAGCTTGGCAATTTCTTAAAGCTTGCATTCTTTAGCCCTGCTAGAGTTAAAAGCCACTTCTCAGCTTGCTATTCAAAAACCATCTGAGCCATTGACACAGAGCAAGGCAAAGCCCCTGCTCACACCCCACCACTGCACATAAACACAGTGCCACCAACCAGTTAGAAAACATGACCATCACCTCATAAAGAGATTGGTACCTCAAGGCATTCAAGAAGACAGATGCATAGTGCGTTTTACAAGGAAAAAGTTAAAAACACTCCTGCAGTGACACCAAGCTATATTGATTTTCTCAGCTGCTGAGAAAAATGCCTGTCACAATGACATTAGTGGATTTGTGGGTGAGGGCGTTGAAAAGGCTTTTGCAGAAACAGCCTGGCTTTTAGCCCTGTCCTGCTTCAAAGAGTGTAAAAGACTCTACCTGGCCTTTGCGGAGCTGGCTGAAGATTACAGCCTGCCAGCCATGAGCAGCCCAGAGGCACCTGCATAAATTTGGGTATGCAAATAAGTTTCTGAGTATATTTTGGTTCTTTCATGATGGTGTGAGGTAACGAAAAGATTCTTAGTGATGACAAGATGTCAGAACATGTCACTGTCAAAAACAGCCCCGAGCAAGGCTATGTCCTAGCCCAGCTCTTGGTTACTGCCTTTATGCAGCAGTTTTTGTTGCTGCATCTGGAAGCAGAGTCAAAGCAAGCTGCTTTAATTATTTTATAGGTGGCAGAATTGCTAAACTGGAGAGATGCCAGGCTAAATCGAAAGTCAGAAAGGTCCTCTCAGGCAATCTGCCCTTTGGTGCTGACATTGTGCTGGGTATGCAGGATACTACTGGTGGTTTTGACTGCACTGCCACTGCTCAGCCCTGTCACAAGCATAAAGAAAATAATGCTGTCTTTTTCCAGCCAGAAGCATGCTGAGCCAGTAGTGTGCCTTGGCAGTACAATCCTCCAGTCTTGCAGGGGAAATTCTGCTATCGTGGCAGCAAGCTCCTCAAACACTGTGACTGATAATAAGTTGTTCAGCTGAGGGAGAGGACCATGTGGCTTTTGAAAGATTAAAGCTGTTTATGAAAGCAAGGAGGTTCCTGACTTCAAAGACAAGTAAAGGAGAGCGTGTTCCTGTCGTTATCACTCCTCTGTACAGTAGGACTCTTAGGCAATGCACAGCAGTTGCTCTGACTCTCAGCCCACTCTATGTGCACTACTTTCATGCACTTGCAAATAAAAAACCAAAAGTCAATGCCCTGAGTGCTGAGATTTGATCCATTGTCAACTATTAACCACTGCCAAAGACTCTTGCAATCTTAGGTATGCTGGTGAGTGAGCATTGGTGCATGCATCACATATAAGTGTTGCACATCGCTGTGTTCTGGGGCAGAAGGTGAAATACAGTCCAACAAAAGTGCATCTAGCACTGATTTTTAATTCTGGCATCAGTTTCACAACACAAGAGGCTCACTGCTGGCTTCTGTGGTAAAGATAGGCACTGATCCATCACAACATCTCACCTACATGGAACAACCCAATGGCACAGAAAAGGACTAAAAGGGAAAGGCCCAATTAAGTTTACCCAGTGCTACCCCTATTTATTTATGCATAGAAACTCTCAGTGAAATTTCTCAAAGGAGGAAAAAAATTACAAAGCTGAATTTTCAGGATATAGTATCTCAGTAAAAAGATAAAAAGCAAGATCTAGAAATCCAGATTTCAAAAGACTTCAGCACAAAGGGAGAAAATAGCCTTGACTTATAAATATAGTAACAAACAAGAAAAACTGTTAAACACATTATGCTGTTTTCTGCTATAGCAAAGTGCAACCATGATAAAGAGTTTGCATGTATAAAGTTTATTTATAAAATGTGGACCTCTCAAATGGTATTGGTACCATGAAGCATAAAGAAAACAAGAGGATATTGAATTCTAGAATGAACATAGAAGTGCACATTTCTTCATAGCTCATGAACTATATTTCCTACACCTGGTTTCTCACTTTCTGGGCTGCCTAAAGATTTACATCACTGTAATCCCAGTATAACAGCACCTACAATAATTTAATGTTATGTTACTGTTCCAAGTCCTGGTACTGGTGTTACTGGGGCTGTTTCAAATAGACAAGTGTAAATGTTGGTTATAGAGGTTCTTAAATGACACAAAGGTAAGTAGACCTTCTAAGTAGACTGTTATGGTGGAGTAATCATCAATTCTAATGCTGTGAAATGCACTTCATACTTCTTCATTGGAGAGACGCTGGCCTGAAACTGTACAAGTGGATTGAGATTCTATGCAAATTGTAGCTAGAATATTTGGGGTTTCAGATAACTAGGAGCGGCAGAGACTCAAATTAACATCTTTGTCTCTGGGTGAGATGGCATCAAGGGCTCGGTAGCTCAGTTTGGCCTGATCCCCCTGTGCTCACTGAGTGACAGAGCCACACTCCTGTCATGTTGGTTGCTTCGTATTCGGCTTCACGTTCAGCTGTAGTCATTCAGAAAGAGCAAGGGGTGTTGTGAGGGAGCTCAGAGGTTGAATTGAGGTCTCTTCTTCACCAGAGAGGCATCACAGATGCAGGGAGAAGCCAGAGCTGCCGTGGTAGGGAAGTCATATATGTGTATAAAACCACACACATGCACATGCTGTTTGTCTGATTGCCAGTGTATAAAACCAAGTGCTGACAAACCTGAGAGCAGCCCTGCAATTAGCAGCCAGTTCCTTTAGCATGGGGAGTATCCCTGGCAGGAGACGTACTTTGGAGGCCAAGACGGCAAGGCAGAAGAGCCAGGACATGAGAATTAAAAGAATTAATTTTGCTTACATTTTTTGGGAGCTTTAACTAACTTCAGTTTTAACAGATACCTGTTAGCCAGACTGTGCTGCTGCAAGCCCAGCCTATGAGACTGCCTAAGCACAAGCAAGGGGAATGACATATCCTTATCATTGTTTTCAGTGTGAAGAGCTTTACACTGGTATTTGATTGGTTTTGTTTGTGCCTGGCTTTGTTTTCTGAATTTTCAAACTCTTCTGGTAAAAATTATGTGAAAACTAAATACAATAAAAAAAAATTTAAAAATGATGTGAAAACTAAATACGATAAAATCAAAAATTCAGTCTTAAAATTACAACTTACAAAAAAAATACTATGATCTAATCCTTTGGGTAAACAAGGTGGGAGAGACTACTAAGCAATATGGAGTGTGCACAGAGTCTACAGAGAATATGATTATCGACCCTTCACTGGAATTAAGATAAAAATAAACATAAAATCTTCCTGCTAAGGTTTAGTTAGCTAAAAGAGCAAACTGAAAACAATAATATCACTGTAGATGAGGCTGTCTAAATCATGCTCACCGTAAAACTGAAAAAAACAAGAGATTTTTTTGTACAATTTTGTACAAAATCAAGAGAATTTTTGTACAATATAGCATGGTACAGCTAAATAAGTAATTCTACATATTTTGCACTTATACTCTTAATAATTATCTTAAAAATACTTTCAGGTATTACAATATATAGATATATATGGCTGTACACTGTTATAACAGCATGTAACCATATAAAGGTTAAATTCATGTGCAATCATAAGCTGTCTACCTTTTCTTTCAAGCATAAACTGTGAACAGATAACGTGAAAAAGACTGTAGGACCTAATCCAGCTCTTACTGAAATCCTTGAGAGCTGCTACATCATAGCTTCTCCTCTGCAAACATGTGCCAAAGAGCAAAGAGCGTGGCCTTGGTAGCTCCAGAACCTTTGTAGCATCCAAAAACAACACCCTCTACCCCCACGTTCTGCACTCTGCTTTTGTGGAGGAGGTGTCACATGAGTGGCCAAGGGACAAGGCACCCACGAGATGCCCCAGAGCACTGTCAGAGGAAGGCATCTGTCTCACTCTCAACCTAATTCAGCTCAAGAGCAGGTTGTACCTGAATCTCATCAGGCTCTGAAGTACCTTCTAGAAGAAAGTAGACTTTGTTTCTTCTGCCTAATATCATCACAAGGAAAACGAAGTGGAGCTAGAGAGTGCACAGCATGGAGTATGGCACACTTGACGCCTAGAAACACTGCATTTCTCCTCATCTCCAGGAGTACCCTGTGTGGCTGGTCCCAGCAGCCCTCCAGCAGCAAGACAGCTTGTGTATGTGGTATCAAAGCTGCTATAATTTGTGCGACACCAGTTTTAGGAGACACTGTGTACATCTTTTCTGTGGTTCACCCTCTGTTCTAACATGAGCAGAAATTTGAAATTTAAAAGCAAACTATTATATAGTAAGAAAGCAGCAATGATTATATTTTCAACATTTGATTAGCATCTTTGAGAGAAGCTTAACATTTCTGATCAAAGTGTGGAGCTACACACAGTGCAGACCATATTCCAAATTTTGACCACATTAATTTGGCTTATAAATACCAGCACCATCTTCATCTCTCAGCAATCCTACAGTGGTCAGAAGGCTGTAGAGCACTCCAGTACCACCTGTTAAAACATTTTTGTGATGTACTACTAAGGTCTCATCCCACTATGTGCATTCTAATTTTTTAAATTCTATATCCATATAAGTGGGTTTGGCAGTTGGGTTTTGGTTTTTTCAGATTAGCAGCTTCAAAATTTGTTGAATTCACATTTTCTTGTAACCTAGTGGCACAAGTTTACAATTCAGGAAAAATTGCACATGGTTGAAACTTTCAACCCTCTTCCTTAAAAGCCTAGGTGGGGCTTCAACAGTTGTGTAAAGTACCTTCATTGACACAACTAACTGCTAGCCAAAGCTCAAAAGAAAATATGGGCAGATGAGTCTGCTGGCCTCAGGCTGGCCTAGGAGCTTCTCTGCACAGCAGGTCAGATGCAGCCACGGACATTTGTGTGCTTTAGAGAGGAAAAGGAGACCTATCATCCCTGGCATCCTCAGCTGGAGACTCACACCACTGGCTCTTGCTTGCAGCCTTCTCAAAGTTTTTTGCCAAGAGTGCAGTTTTGCTTTGAATCCTTAAACACCTAAAGTCTCTTAGGTTTTATGGAGATGGTTCATGGATTTGTCTCCATTTCTCACTCTTTTCCTTCCCCTAGGAGTACACTGGACACTTTCAGGGGCAGATGCCACCAGACTGCCAACACAGTGCCATGTGTGTCTCCCAGGGTGTTGGTCACAAGCAGGCTTTGGGTGCTGGGAGGGAATGGTTTGGCACGGAGTTCACTGGGAGCCACAAGCCTCCTTCCACTCCTCACCTGCCCTGGGGATCACCTGTATTTAGTCCCACAGGCACCAATGGCCAAACTGGGGCAAACCAAGCATTTGGACCTCTCCAATCTGGGTCAGTTTTTTCCCTTTGAACAACACACTTTGATATCAAATAGCAGTCACAGAACTGCACATTATCACAGAAACCTTCCTCAAAGTGTTTCCTCTGAGATTCATTAGATCACAAGCACTTTGGATATTTACTCTCACTTTTTGCAGTACCAACTATCTTAGAGTTTTTAACATGTGAATAATGCATGTCACTTGTAAGATAGTAAGTCGGAATTCTATAACTACGGTTTGAGGAAATCTGTCTTTCAGTGGGTCATTTCAAATAAGACCAAGTAAGAATGTCCTTAGAAGGAGAAGTCATATTTTTCTTCTAAAGGGAATTATCTGACTTCATCTGCAGACCTCTCCTCCAGGAATCAGGCATATCTGTTTGATGACCAGATCTTTCAGTGCACTTTCAATTGACTCAGATGGGTTAAGAAAAGAAATGTAGTTTGCTGAACAGCACAACAGATTTTTTATCACAACTTCATTTAAGCATTTAGTAAGTAAAAAAATTAATTAATAAAAGGAGAACAGTAATGTTCTATTTCTGGATAATGTTTGAAAGTAATTTCTAACATCACCATGGCACATACCTTATTTACTAATTAACTTTTATTTCTGCATGTTATTACTAAACATGTTTTAAAAATCAACTCACTTATCTAAATATTGATTACTATCCTGCCTTTGACAAACATCTATAATTTACTACTAAAAACACTCTCTTACGGAGGATTATTTGTAACCCTCTTTCATCTGGCTTACTTTATAACCAGATTTATAACCCAGATTATATTTGGTTTACTTTACACTTAATGTTTCCAGGGTATGTCTGATCTGGTTTTGATTTCCATCTTCAGACAAGTGAACTTGCGCCCTACAGGTGTTTCCACAGATGCATGCAGCAAACAATGTGACAAACTCAAGAGTCAGATGTTTATACTGTAGGTATCAATGTTTGGGCAAAGAAGGAAAAATATTTTCTGGTCTGAGCTGAGCATTGGCATGCTGTAAAAGTCACATAATCCTCCAAACTATCTCACTCTGGCCTCTGTCTGTGTTTGAATAGTTTTATTTGCTTCTCTGTGCCTACCAAGGAAACAAAAGTCTCATCTTGAGAAAGACGATGGCAGAAGTGAGTTACTGGATTTCCTCTCTCTTCTTATCATTGCTTCAGAAATGTTCTTGTGTCTCTCCCCATGTGAAAATCTTCCTTAGGTAGAGAGGATACAGCAATGTGCAGGCTCTTTAGCCTGTTCTTCTCTTGGAGAAGTCACATATTTCAAGCAGGAATAAAAACACTACTCTAAGTCACCATTTCTCAGAAGGAAGTACATTATTGACAAGATTTGTGCTGCAACAGAGTGATAAGTGGGTTGATTTTTTTAAAGGTTTAGTTATAAAAATCTTCTTGAAATATCAAGAACTTTCTCCAAGTGCTTTTCAGTTTTAGATGCAACTCACCAGATTTTTGACATGGCTATATTGATACTAAAAGGTGTCAGACTCCCAGGACTCCTTCTTATATTAGGTCTGGTTAATCTGTTGATGACAAAGAAACTGTACTGTGCAGTACTGCATTTTCCTGTTTCTTATGTAATGATTTAAAAGGAAAAGCCAAGTCGTGGCCTTTATTTTAAACTTGGTTAGAGTTCTAAATGATTTAATTAAGAATATGGTTGGAAAAGGAAAGACTATAAAAAGAATAAAAAAAATTAGTTAAACGGGGACTTGGCCCAGAGAATGCAGGAGAAAAAAATAAAATGAAGCAAAAATAAAGTCTACATCCAATGCCTAGACAAAGCTACAGAGAAAGTTGTGGTTGGTCACTATGGCAACAGATTTTTAAATGGAAATAAAATGCTTTTAATACTGCAGGCAGATTTTTCTATACAGATCTAGTAAATTAGCTCAGACTCATTAAAGTGAACATAATTTTACAATATGTATTCTATATAATGTTGAAAACAGCAGTACACAGAAAAATCAAAATATAAATAGCTATAAGGTATTGATGTTTTTACCATATTACTGGTTTAGCCATTCAGAGGCTCAGGAGGTAAATGGTAACATCAGTTATTTTCTTTCCTCAGGGAATATTTTAATAACTGGTGTAAATCAAGGCAACTGTAAGTTTAAATGAGAAATAAATGCTTTTATTTTCTTGGCTTTTATACTAATGGACTCGGGGTGGTGAATAAACATATTAAGCTCCATTCCATGATGCAAGAATTTGTTCATACACCCTCCACTCCACACTGATGGAGGTGATTCACTTCTCACCCCCTTTGCTCCACATCCCACACAACAGCATCAAAGTCGAGCTATCCTTGCATCATTCATGCACATTTTGGATGTCTGTCAACAAGAGCTGGAATTCCTGCCGTTGGAGCAGGATTTATCTTGACCACCGCCATTAAAACCAGCATCTAAGATAATGTGCATGCCCTGGTTTGGACTAACACAGCCATATTGCCACTTCTGCACCTTCGAATTTCATCTGTTGTGCTCGGGGACGGTAGAGGGCAATACCCTGGATTAGCAAGCTTAACAGCTTCCCTTCCTTAGAAATGGAGCAAGCAGCCGCCGTGTATCAGTGACTGATTTATCAGCAAAGGGTGGGAAGCACAGGCAACAGCAGAGATTGAAAACATTAATCAAAAGCACTGGCACAACCCTGTGGGCACACAGCGATTACGAAGCCACATCAGACCTGCACTGTCCCTGCCTCTCTGCTGCCTCCAGCCGTGTTTGTGATGCACTGCTTAATTTGTGATATCTCCTCTTCCCTCTCCACACATTCACCCTGTCGGCAGATTCTTCCAGATGCTTTATTTCAGCACTGCTTCAAATTCAGTCCTTCAGAGCAGGAATAGTTAGATTACCAGGCCAGAAAAGAGCTGGCTCTTTTGTGGCTGTTCAAGGAGTGCCAGTACTGCTTCTGCTAAAAGTGTTCATATTCCTTCCTACATCTGCATTTTGATCCAAAAGGACTGGAATTTTAGAGCTGTTTCGGAACTGGAGATCCTTTCACACTTTGGCTGTTTGCCTGTCCTAAAACTCCTGTCACTGTATTCAATATATAATATCAAGGAAATAATTTAATGTATAGGAACTATCTCACAGACACCATCTCAGCTCTACACAGATCTCATTTTGACAGGCAAGGCAAAAATTGTTGGGAAGAGCCTGATGAGGATTTCTCATTTTCAGCCGGCTGCTGCTATGGTTCAGCCCCAGCAGGGAGCCCAGCCAAGCAGCAGCATCCAGGCATCAGAGTGGGTAGGGAAGATGCAGCTGCCTGCAAGGCACTTTCTATGGGCAGTGAATTATTTTTGCTCTGAAGGAATACTTGTCTTTAAAGTACTGCTTTCCACAGGCTTAACTGAAACCATAGTCCATGCCTCACTGCATCAGGAGGAAAGAAGGGGTAAAGATTCACATTCACATTTGAGTTTGGTTGCAGAGTCCTACTGTTTTAAATACTGTCAGATACTCTGAAATCAAACTGCAAAAAACATGAGGAGAATTTTCCAGTAAAAACAGGTAGGCAAAATTTGTCTCCCCCATGTCTTGAAAATACTGTCCACTTTATTTTAAATTCTGTCTGTATACATGCTTCATGTTTACAACACTCATGCCCTTCGAATCAAAAAGAACCTTCAAGCATTCTGTCTTGGTATCTACGGTATTTCTGTTAACGGTTTTGTAGAGCAAGTGCGTTTTGTTCATACCTTTTATAGGACAATAACCTAATAATTATCTCAGTAGCAATTTTTGAAAGACTATTCCACATTTTTAAATATTCTAAATTTAAGAGCTAACACTCCAATATCAACAGCTAATCTAGCCCTGAGCTTCCGAACATGTTGATAAATACACTGATAGCAGGAATTGGAACAACGTGCAGAAAAAAATGGAATGGATCCCTGGGGCTGAAGATAGAAACAGCAGGCACAAAAGCCAAAACAAAACCTGTGGAAGGATGTGTAAGCTTTCACCATGAAGTCTCCAGACATGAAGCTCCATGAGAACAAAATTCCAGATTGTTGCCATCCCCTTTTGATTTTGCAACGTGTGTACCTTAAGGCTTAAGTGTGTCACTTGCTCCGTATTTCTAAATTATTCTTGCTTTACTGAAAACAAACCTACAAGGCCCCAACTCCCCTAGGCAGATAGGTTCCCAGTGCCTGGGAATTTTACTTCAGTGGCTTCAGAAGTTTATGTCTAAATGTCTTTGAGTATCTGAGATTGTTTCCATCCCTTGCAAATGAGAACAAAAGTGAAATAATGTAACAAAGGACAAGAAGAGGATTCCAAACTAATGATACTAAGAAGGTTACAGGTTAACCAGCCACAGAGATGAATTTACAGCGAAGATTCTTCTCAAAAATGATTTACAGCTGAGCACCTGGAGAAGATACTTTGCACCTGGCAGAGCTAAAGGACTTTTTTCCTAATAAGAAATAATGCAAGAAGCATGGGAATGATTTATGCAATCCTCACACTCAGAGTCAGCATCCTGGAAAAGGAAAATCAGACAAAATATAACGATGGCTAAAGGTGGCAGAAAGATGTGCAGCAGTTTAAAAAAAAAAGAAAAAAAAGAAAAAAAATCAACATTATTATTAGCCAAAAAAAAAAAAAAAAAAAAAAGGTGCAAAATGAATGAGTAAGAGGGCTGTACTTAATCCAGTTTGGGAACTGAGAGCTGTCAAGAAACAAGGGATATACTTGGCAACACAAAGGATATACAAGGTAACATTGCCCACGGAGTGGGCAGCAGTGTGGCAGACTTGGTCTGATGCTGCAGACGCTGTAAGGCCACGGCAGAGCGAGGGGGTTGTGATCACTCCTGCAACAGTGTTTGTACAAGCATGCGCTGTTCAGAAAAGATCAAAGTGTGGGATTAACTCAAGGATCTGTTTTTTGCTTCAGGCTTACAGATCTTATGTTCAGTATGTTTCCCTCCTTAGCATGCAAGGCTTCAGAGCAGAGCAGAGCAGACTGCTTCACACGGAGGTGCTCCTGTTGCTGAAGCCACCCCTGGTAGCCAGCTGGCCACCAACCTCCCTGGCCAGGTGTGTTGGGACACTGCTGCAAGGCAGGCCCCTCTGGAGCTGGGGAGAGGAGAGCGTTTGTGATGAGACCTGCCTGGGTGATCCTGCACCTGCTGCTGCTCCCTGCCACCCCACGGCACTGCCGCTTGAAGGGCTGCTGCAGAGCAGGCTGGCCTGGGACTGCCAGGGAACTGCCACGATCTTCAGTGTCACAGCTTGGAGCAGCCCCACGGCTCTGCTAGCATCACCACCATTCCTGGGGAGCATTTCTCCTTTTGGCTTCCTGCCTGCCCCAGCATAGAGTTCAGGATGTTGGTTTTCACCTCCAAACTCCATCCGAGCTGTTCCCAGCACTGCTGTGAGTTATGTGGCTGCCAACAGATGATTGCTCTACATCAGCAAGTGCCAGTGGAGGGGCCTTGGCTCCTCAGAAATCATGCTCTGCACAGTCTGCCAGTACAGCTTTCCTTGCTCTCTTGCTAAAGCCTATCTTTGTCTCCTTATGAGCAGCCCCAGCTCTGATTTTCATACACGGTCCTGTGCCACCCATCATCCATCCCATAACACCACCTCAATGGTGCTCATGTAATCACCTCCAGGCAGCTTTCTCCTGCTCAGCTTGGCTGCTTGTTGCCCAACCTAATAAAAGACATGACCCACTGAAATCAGTGGAAACATTTCCCTTGACCTCAGTGGGCTTTAGAATGAGCCTGTGATAATGCTGATGGAGAGGGTACCCAGCAATCCAACTGAAGCCAGGGACAAGGGTCTGATCACCTGGAGTGGGAAGCAGAGCACACCTCCAGAGGTTGTCCGCTCTTCTCTTGTTTGCTGTGTAACCTTCATGACTGCTCCTTCTGACCTGCTGTCGACACTTTTGAGGGGTGTATCCAGCCTGTCCTCCTGAGGTGCAGGTGTTTGTGTGCCTGTGTCTTATCCTGTGTTGCATGGCACTGCGTGAAGCAGAAAGAAGTGCTGGGGGTATGAGCTGTCTCCCTGGCAAAAATGTGCCTTTGTGTTAGCTCTGTAATTTAGACAACTGATACATGGAAATCACATTTTTTAGTGGATACACTGTGTGAATGCACAGTGTCCATGGCAGTGGCCTGAAGTATAACTTGTAAATATTGTAAATGCTATAACTATAATTTATATTAACCAAAGGATGAGGCTTTGTTTCACAGTAAATTGTTCAGAACATTTGGCAGACCTGGGGATTGGATGACATCAGTGTTGACTTTCAAAATCCAACTGCCACCTTGTGGTACAGTGAGGGAGAAGTCTGCAGGGAACCGTACAGACAACAAAAATACAGATGTACAGGTAAAACTGACCCCTTTGGTCCCCCCCATGACTTACAGTATTGTGTATTCTTAAATATGTTTTGATTATACTTCAGGAAAATTAATAGAAATACTTATGTTGTGCTATAAGAAGACTATCTAACTTTTTTTGGTTGTTTGTCAATTCAAAACATTAAAACATTTCCTCATTCTTGTGTGTAATTATACTGAAACCATGCATATGAGTAGATTTTTTCAAGATTAGACCCAAATGCTGATTACAGGACAACACTAACTACAAAGGCTATATAGGTATCATATAGGCTATATAGGTATCTATAATTGTTCCCTTTCTCTCATTTTAACTTAATAATATTAAGAAAAATTTTTGTGAGAGTCAGAGCAGGGCCACACAAATTGCTGAAGGTGAGCAAGTTGTAATGTATCATCTGTTCTGAGGTGCCGTTCCTTCCTGTGCATGCTCTTGGACCATGACAAATGCAAGGTAATTTTAATCAGCTTTCTCTTTCACTGTGGGCCAAGCCAGCACAAATTACTTCACCTTGCTTGTCAACCAAGAGCAAGCGCTATGGATCAGCAGATGTGCAGTAATCTGTTACAGCAATGTGCTTGTGCATGTCAGCCTTTGAGCAGCAGAGAGGCACAGAGATGTCCCAGCACAATCCTTTCAGTCAGATCGAACGTCCTCCTGTCATTTAATACCATTTAGGAAAGATGATAGATAAAAAGCTAGTCCACGCCAAATCGAAAGTGTAACTGAGGTGAGTAATTGATTGCAGCCACATATCAGTGCTTTGTGCATCCACAACTTTCCAGGAATATAGTGGTTTAACAATAAAGTTGCAGGTAACAAGAGGCTATAAGATCTGGAGTTCACATCTTGTTCCTCTCCTCAAACCACACAAGCACCAACACTTTTTTTAAAGCCTGAAGTCATCCACTACTGAAAGTGATATAGTAAGGTGGTTCTGCAGGAGGGAATGTAAAGGTATGAAGAGCCTAATGCCGACTCTAGTCTTAAGCCTCAAAAGACACAGATGAGCTGCCTGGGACCAGTGAAAGCTGTTTTCCTTCCCACTGTATCTACTACAATGTACATTACCTCAGGGAATTAATTTTTCTAAAGTATTTTTCATTCGAAAGTACATAGGTAGAAGGAACTCACAAATACGAGGTGCTGCTGGTACCACTTTTGTTGAGCACTGCTTGCAGGAGAGAGCTGGTGAGCATTCCCATGGACAGGGGACCTGCAGGTCCTCATGGGGCTGCCTGAGCAACCTGTCCTCTGGAAACTCTTCAAGCAGAGATGCTGCTCTGACTTCCACTGTCACCTGGCTCACATTTCTCCACCAGCCCACTTGGCAGCCAAACTCACAGGAAGGAGAAACATGAAGATTTCTCTTTAGTGGTTGTGGTGGTGTCTACTTTGCTGGGTGATTTAAATCAAGGGTAAATAGTGTCCTTCTAGCTATGGTCTCATCCAGCAGCCCAAGAGGATGCAGGTGTGAACCACTTCTAAGTGATGCATGGCAGCAGCTCATGCTAGCTGCCTATGGGTTTTCATCCTCTAACTGCTGACAATACAGGGGTAGGGCTGGCAAAGACAGCAGGAAAAGGTGGGGAGGAGGCAGTGTTCAGTGGGTGATGGGCTTGTGAGAGAGGAGTTCTGAATTTAGATAAAGGGTGAGCAGGGGGAGGAGAAGAGCCTATGGACACACACAGCCTCCTGTGCTTACACCTGAGTTAATTCACACACAAACCCCCTGCAGCGTAGGAGATACCCCACCCTTGACATGGCTGTACAGCTTTGCAGCCCCAGCATTTCTCCTTCCAAGGAGCACTGCTTGTTGCCGCTGAACTCAGCACCAACAAGCAGAATGCTGTCCTGGAGAATAGCGAATTTTCTCCCACATGAAGAGTGCCTTGGAGATGTTTTAGATTTTTTTTCTGAATTGCACAAGTTAAAAGGCATCTGCAGACAGAGCATCACATCCCATTGCAGCCAATAAATCAGCCATAGCAACTCTGAAAGGAAGTGTGGGTGCTTTTCCAGCTGAGAAACAACACCCAGGACTAGTGTATTTTAATGTAAGCATAAGGAGCAGAAGGTAATCAGGTGGTTAATGAAGCTCCATGTGTATAAAGACCATGGAGATAACTGTTATTTTGTTTAAATTGCTAGTGTGTCTGCCCTCGCTTTCATCAAAAGAGTGTGGTGATATCTAAGAGTGGCATTTCGATGCCCGAAATGCTCTTCATATAAATAGAACAAGCAGATCAGCATGACTGAGTGATAAAATTACCTTCTGGTCTTCAGAAACTTCAGCATGCAACTGTGCTATAGGAACCTCAGTGTGCCCTCTTCACAGCACAAACAGATACGTTTGGAAATGGATTTGGAGGAGACATACCAAGAGGGAGAGAATACAGAGAGGAAAATTACTCGAGCTGCAGCTGCAAAGTTGGTGAAAAAAGCTTTTCTTGAAGCCCTGAAGTCCAATGACTTTGAAACACTGGAAGAGCTCTTGAGCCAAAAGAAAATAGATGTGGACACAGTATTTGAAGTTGAAGATGAAAACCTGATTCTGGCATCCTACAAACAAGGTAAATGTGGCAGCATTCACCAGACAGGAAGTAGAGGGGTTTGACTGATTTTCAAGGAACTATGGCCTTTTATCTCTTCTGAAGCTGCAGCATAAGCCAGTCCATAGGCAGCACAGTCTCAGCAGGCTCATATGGCCAGGGACACTGTAGGAGGGCAGCTTATCAGCTGTATGGGTTTGGTGAAAGGCAGGCCAGAGCCCAGCCTGAGCCTCTGTGCTGCAGCTGCAGGGGAGTCCAGAAAGAGGAGTCCTTTGCTATTTCCTCACAGAGAACTGGGGTGCAAAGCCCAGAACAGACACATGCAGGCTAAATGTGGTATATACATTTCTTGCATGAACCCATTCACATATACAGAATAGTTAGAAACATAATATATTCTCTGTCTTCCATTTTCAATTTACAGTAGTAGTAAAGTGGATTCTCCCTAGCTCAGGGGAGCTAAGGAAATCCTGTGGACCTTGGATGTTGCTGGATGGGAGAAGATTTATTTTTCCAAATTACAGGAAGTGAGGATGTGCTAGTTGATCAAAACAGAAAAATAATCTAGAAAACCACAACCAGAACAAACAACACAACGAGGAAAGACCTCCATTTTAGAGTGTAGAATAACCAAACCAATTCCCAGCCAAACAATGAAAGAGTTTCCAAAACCTTACAACTTAAAGCAATAAATCAAGTTTGCTCTTTGCTAAAATCAGTATACTTCATGACCTACTTGCTAACAGACTTTTCCTGTGTATTTAGAAAACAGCACTGATCAGTCTCTGCCAGAAGTTAATCCTCTGTGGAGATAAACACCTCCAGCAGCAGCAGCAGCAGCACAGCACAGCAAATGCACTTTCTCTTCTGTGGCATAAAGAAGAGACAATATCTCCCCTCTTCTTTTTTGCTGTGTTTACTCTTTATTTGATGATTTGTTCCTGCTCTTTTGATTTCTTCAGGGTGAGGATGATGCAGCCATGATGTACTTCCCTTAGGGACAGTGTATGAACTCAGCCACACATTTATGCTGAATTT
The DNA here is from genome assembly GCA_013397955.1 of Grantiella picta. Classification (NCBI taxonomy): domain Eukaryota; kingdom Metazoa; phylum Chordata; class Aves; order Passeriformes; family Meliphagidae; genus Grantiella; species Grantiella picta. The sequence goes on along the minus strand of VZRM01006404.1, from coordinate 937,531 downwards.
ATCTTAAAATACACCAGTCCTCAGCAGGCTAAGATGCAATCTGGTTGTGGTTTGAGACTACAGGATCAATGCAGAGATTTTTAATCATAGATAATTTGACTGCACGCATTAACTAATCTCTTTTGAAGAATTCTCTTTATTTTCCAAAAAGTAGAGGGAGAGGTAAATGCACCCTAAATCACAGCATTATATTCACTTTGTCTAAAAGGCAGGAGATGCTTCTATAAACTCTCGTGTAAATTTTACTTTTGTTCTGAATGCTAGATAACTGTGATATGAAAGGGGGATTTCCTCAAGAACAAAGAGGGGAGAAAAATTCACCATCCCACCATTCAGACAGTCTGAGTTTTGCCATAGCCCTTAGTGATGAAGTGGAAAAGAGATGTCATGGGTGACAACAGTGACTTTTCTTCCTCTCTTCCAAAGAGGCTGAGAGCCCTCAAAGTCACTGATCTTTCTTGCACCATGGCTTTTTTATGTTACTAGCCAAAGAAACAGGTAAGAGGAATGTGGTCTCCCATGGAGCCCAAATCTGCTGCCTTCTCGGTGTCTGTCTCTGTCCCTCCTAGCTCAGACACATCTGCAGGTTTGGGCAGAAGACATGGGAGGTTCTTCCTGGGGATGTCTGAGCACAACTCACTTGCAAGCAGCACAGGCAAAAGAAATTAATGGTGAATTCAGGCAGGAAAATTGTGGCTATAGAAAGTGATAACTTGGCTTTTAAGGATCACTTTCCTGCTGTTAATGTACAATTTGTGGCTTACATCTGGACATAAAAGTGAGACCCAGCTCTGTGGGATAAGCCAGCAGTGACTCCACAGCTCACCAGGAGCAGGGGGCAATACTGCACATGGAGTTGGACAGGGAGGGGATTTAAGAAGTTTGCTCTGCTATATGCAGAGACTTTGAGATATAGCCCACCTTCTCTGTGCCTGGTTTGAGGGTATATGATGAGAAGGTTGCCCTGACAGAGTTGCCAGGGTAACCTGCACAGTCAGCAGGTTGAGTGTCCTCAGAGGAGGTTGTCACCCTTCTCAGGCACTGCGGGGCATCAGGGCTGCTGCTCTTGCCATTCACAGGGTGGGTTCCCTGAGGACTGGGTTTGGCAGGCCCCAAAATGTGGTCCTAGAGCAAATGACCTGGTCTGCATTTTCTTGCCCCTGTCTAAAAATATACTTGTAATTTATCTAAGAGGGAAGAAAAATTTTATTCCCTTTCTCCCTGACACCAGCACTTTGTTTCCTTCCTTCTTGCACCTCATGAATACTGTAAAAACTGCATACATATGACATTAGGGTTGAAAAGCTGCATAAAACTAGAGACTAAAAAAGGAAGGTTTGAATTAATTTGACCTCATTATACATTTTTAGTATTTTTTCTGTGTCTTTTACATGATAATAGATTTCAGCCAGGCAGTTGTCCAAAGAGAAATAGATAAATTAAACCCTGAGAATTTTATAGACATATTCTAGCTAAGATGCAGCTGCTGTATCTAAAAAAATTTAACCCCCCCCAAAGTTAACTTCTCCCGCCCTTCTGTACATTATTATGGTGTTTTACTTTTCTTAAACAAGTGATTATAGTAATCACTTCTGAGACTGTATCTGTGCAGTCATGAAGCATGAAATCCTATTTTGGGAACAAGTATTTAACTGTTATTTGGTCTTACACCTGTTTGCAAGTAAAAAAAAAAAAAAAAAAAAAAAAAAAAAAGTCATTGTGATATTTTCTGAGAAAAATCCAAACATTTTGTAGCCAAATTTCATGCAAAAGTGTCACTGGTTCTATTTCGCTCTTCAGCCTAATTTACACCAGCATCCAATCTCCTCACTCCATGCTCCTCAAGACAGTAGCTGGCAGGAGGTCCCTGACACAGCTGCAGCCACATTACCAGGGGTCATCTCTGTGTAACACATCCTGGATGTCTGAATCCAGCTCCTGACATGCAAGATTCTTCTATTTCCCACACAGAAACAGTAGGATGAGCTGTCTGTTGAGTCACTGTCCTAAGTAAATGCTACCTTCCTATTCCAGTGCCACCTTTGTTCTGTTATTGGCAGGCTGAAGATCCCACTTCCCCCATATTTTTTAGCTGGTGGTATTTGAAACACTCTAAGCATGTTTATTTTTTTAAATTCAATCTTCACAAGTCACAAAAAAGTCTGATAGCTTCTTTCAGAGTATGTCTGCATGGAAATTATCTCTCCAAAAGGCAGGCTATTCAGCACACATAGTAACAGTGCTTAATGAAAATGAAGTTACGCTTGAGAGAACTCTGTGTGCACTATGCTGGTGAAATTACAGTAAATTACATTAAAATGCCAACCCTTCCTTCCCCTTCAATTATTCTCAGTAGGTGGATAGTCCAAAGAAAAGTCTTTGCCAAGGCTGGTAACACTTTCTCACTTTGTACAGGGTACTGGCTGCCTAGCTACAAATTAAAAATATCCTGGGCAACTGGACTTCATCTAGCTGTCATGTATGGACATCTGGAGAGTCTTTCAGTGCTCCTCAATCACAAAGCTACAATCAACTGCCGGCCCAATGGAAAAGCTGCGATCCACATAGCCTGTGAAATGGCAAATGTTGAGTGTCTCAAGATCCTTTGCAACCACGGAGCTAAGCTGAACTGCTTTTCAATGAGCGGGCAGGCGCCCTTGCACTTCTGTACGACACGAACCTCCATGCCTTGTGCCAAGCAGCTGCTTAGGAGAGGTAAGGTAAAGCTCTGGAGCATCTCTCAGGGCATGGACAGAGATGGTGGGCATGGTGTGGGCTTTCTCTTAGGAGGCAGCTTCTCAAAGAACATGTGTATTTATCCCTTGCAGCCACAGCTGAACCATGGCTTCATCTCGGAATCCTTGTCCTCATCTCTTTGATCAGAGGACGTTTCTCTCATTCTATTTCCTCACCCCATCTGTCTTTCCCTTTCCCTGGCCACTAGTCCTTACTCCAAGATTGTTTCCCATTTCAGTGCCTCCAGCCCACTGCCCAACTAGTCCATCAGCAGCAGGACTTCTCTGAATCAGGGAGTTTCTCTTTCTCTTGTTTTTTTTCTGTCTTATTCATCTAGATTTACTACTGAGCCATTTTCACATGGAAGGGCACCCCTCATCTTCTTTCTTGATTAAATTTCCTGGACCTAAGTAAAATCCTTCCAATCACTTGTTTTTTTTGAGATCCAGCCTTGAAAAATTGGATGCAGTTTTTCATATAATCTTTTCATTTGTCATGAGTGCAGCCAAACTCATATATCTGTGCAGGGCTTGGAGAAAAAAAAAAAGGCTATTATATAAGATTTTTGCTTTCCCAAAGTAAGGTACATTATGCTGCTGGTCATCTGTAACAAATGAAGCTATGAACAGATGTAATTCTTCCATAAATTTATTTGTCCCACACTATTTCCTTAACATAAGGGTACTGACACAGGACACAGTAAAAGAAACACAGTTCAAGTTTTTAGTTACAGAGAAACTCCCCTATTTATCACACTGTGCCATAGCAATACAAATGCTTTTGGGTTGGTTTTGTTACATATGTTGTTATTGAAGGCTTTTCCTGAGATGCAAAGCCAAAATGCAAAGCCCATGCTTTGCGGACAAGGTGATCTGCAGTCATAAATGAATAACAACATTGTTTTTCTTCTGCTGGAAAGATACATATTATTTTGTTTGGAAGAAAGGAAAATAAATGCTTCCAGTTGTATCCTGCCCAAAGTAAACAGTCCTGACAGCAGGAGTTGATTTTGCTAGCAGAGAAAATCTTAAAAGTCAAATGTACTCTTATGAAATGCAGTATAGGATGAATGCAAGTGAAAGAATGTGTACTGTAGGCTTTCTCCACCCACTCATCAACAACAGCATAACAGTACTTTATAAGCCACCTTTCCTCCCAAAGCACTCGGTAAACTCTGATCTCCACAGGAGCTAAATGCTGAGACTCCAAATGGAATGGAAAAGGTCTGGAGCAAATCGTGTCAGGTGTGCAAATTCACAGAGCAGCAGCTCCCAAGAGCTGAAGCCAGGGTGTCAGTCAATGTCCCTGCGCCAAAGTTCCCGAGCAGCATCTTCCACCTGCCATCCCCACTCAGCGGTGTCCCTTTGGATCCATCCAGGTCACAGCAGTTTAACCCTCTCCAGCAGGGGAGACTCGCCAGCCCAGCCAGCGCTGATCCCAAGTTCGGTTTCCACCTCCAAACTTGGATTGCCGGCGCTGTCTCGGGGATATCGAACACGACTAACACTCAACACGGCTTAACAGCATTGGCGCTCGGGTTCTGCAGTCCAGAGGCAGCTCCCGACTCCCTTCCCTCCCCCGCAATCGCCGCCCCTCTCTCCCATGCCAGGCCGGGGCGGCTCGCCGCTCAGCAGATGGTGCTGTTGCCTCAGCTGCCGAGCAGCTCCGCTGCCCTTTGGAAGCAGGAGTCGGACTGATGCCCGAGGATGTTTTTGGTCCTTTCTTTTTATACCCTTTTTATACATTTTTATACCCTTTCCCTCTCCTCTTGCCCTTCACAAACACTCCTTGTACCTTAGCCCTATATGTTTTTAACTCTTGCAGTCTGATATTTAGCTTAGTTTGGGGGTTCTCCAGGGGGGAAGATGAAACTACCTCAGAACTGGAGGCTCCAACCTTGGACGGAACCTCCTCTCTGGAACATGTTTTTGTAAACTAGGCTGTAGTCTCACTTTGGGAGAGGGGATAATTAGAATAGGGGGACAATTATTTCATTTATTAAGCTTCTTATAGGGGGATTTTAGGTAGATACACTAATTTGCGAGTTCCATAAGTATACACATTGTACTCGGGTGTGCTCCTCCGCGTGTTTCCACCTTTGACGAGTTGTGCACCTAGAATCCTACTAAAACCAAGGTAATACCCTTTTCCCCTATACTGCTGTGTCTGCTTCATATCTTTACCAGCCATAAGGCATCAGGACCCCCAGCCAGGGACCCTGGCACTGGGTTCTTTGATGTCATCCATAGCTCTGTCATAAAATGTCCTTTCATCCAGGCTCACGTTAACGAGGTGCTGCAAGGAGTGTTCTCAGGGTATAGAGCAGAGCAGAGCAGCTCTCCGGAGCAGGAGTAATGCTCTCCTTTCTCCATTCTCAATTTCTAGGAAAAAGCATTTTACACAGAAATTTGGTCTTGCATGCTGCTCTGAAATAGAATGCTCAGATAAGGTCTTCCAGCTCGGGGCCAGCCTATCACATGTGAAGCTGGATGCAAGGATCAGAAGTTTCTAAGGGTTTCCCTGGAGACTTAAGCAATGCAGGATCCATGTTATTTGCATTTCCATATGCATCTTTCATGTCAGTGGCCCGCCCTGACCTTTTCCTTGGGAAGAAGGGCCCAAGCAGAGATAGCCAACAAGTGTTTCATTGCTTTCATTTTTCCTCATCATCTTTCTCTGGCAGGAGCAAATGTGAACATAAGAACGAACAACAAGGACGAGGAGACTCCTCTGCACGTCGTTGCACGTTTGGGTGTCCCAGAGCTCGTGGCTTTTTACGTGGAGCAAGGAGCACATGTAGATGCTCTCAATGCCTACATGGAGACTCCCCTGGCCTGTGCAGCCTATTGGGCCCTCCACTATAAGGATCAGATATACAGCCAGGATCACCACCTCATCTGTCGGATGCTCCTAGACTATAAAGCTGAAGTGAATGCTCGTGATGAGGATTTCAAATCACCACTGCACAAAGCTGCCTGGAACTGTGATCATGTCCTGCTGCATATGCTGCTGGAGGCAGGAGCAGAAGCAAATATCATGGATGTCAATGGCTGTGCACCCCTACAGTATATCATAAAAGTGACATCTGTGCGGCCAGCTGCTCAGCCAGACATCTGCTACCAGCTGCTACTGAATCATGGAGCAGCTAGGATATACCCTCTGCAATTCCACAAGGTTAAGGATGTCTTCGTACAGTAGGGATGGGGAGAGAGGTGGTGTCTTGAGCAGGAATGGGATGAGAGATCCAAACTTCAGGATTTTGTGGTATCTGGATTTGCTGGAGTCCTGTCAGTGTGGGCCCTGAATAACCAAACCATTGTGAGGTGACCTATTGTAAGAGTGGTATAATTTAGCTGAAGTGAAATTACAGTTGGCCATACCAGAAACCTGACCCAGATCCCATTTTTGCTCTTAACCAGCCTGGAATGCCAAACTCTAAATGCTGGTTGAAGCCTAATTTTTCAGAGCAGATTCACTTTCTCATTTCAGAGAACCCACGTCCCTTTGTCAGACCTGGCTTCATACAGGTTTAGCTGAGTTACAGGAAATGTGTATTTCATGGTCTCCACCAAAGATTAAAGATGAGACCACTCAATTCAGTTTGTCACCTCTGACCTTTAAAAATGCATTTAAATCTATTAAAAATGAAATGCATCTCAATAAAGCTTTGGATTATTCCCAGGAGATGTGAGAACTGAGGGGGAAAATGCTGGGGCTTGGGCTCATAGCTGAAGACAAAAAAAAAAAATTGCAGAATCCCTCCTGAAAATTTTTAAAATACTTACAAAGTGCAAGACACTGACAGAAGTACCTGAGAATCTTGTTATATCAGACAACTAAGTAATCTTGCTGAAGTCAGGACTTATAATCTCTCATCCAGTGCCCTAAGCAACTTTTTGCAGTTCCCTCACTGCATATGTAAATTTTTAACAAGCCAAGCAACCAGAAGCCTTTGAGCAAAATGCCAAAATTTTAGTCGTGCCCTCTTGAGCCCAGGATGAGCAGGCTCTGTCTGTAGCAGAACAATGCTTAGTTTCCTAGAGCGTATTTGAGAGCAAGGTCTGGACTCTCCTCTTCCTGCCTCCTATTGCATGAAGTGGGTCTCTCTTCCAAACTATCATTTGACTATCTGTAAAAATGTAGGATGATATTTATCCCTGAGGGATGTTCTGCATTTTTGCTTGTGAAACCTGGTGACTGTGTGGGACAAAATTGGGCAAGTGCAATGTTATTCCCTGTATATAGGTGTCAATAGACTGGATTTTTTTCCTATTGAGATGAAGTTACAAGGCAGAACAGCTGTTTCAGGGGTCTTGTGTGGCTTGAAAGCCTTATTTCTGAGCTGTATTTTCTCCTGGTCATATTTTAAATTTTTCTGTAACAATGCATTTTTGATTCCTATGATGGGATTTTTTCTGTTTCTGGGGTGCCTGAGCTAAAGTAAGGACTTTAGTGCATGGCTTTGCCTGGGTTTGGGTCATTTAACCCAGCTATGAACAAGCTATGTCTAGATTTGGTGATAAAGCCCACCCCAGCTAGACTGCTGTGGAGATCTAAGCCAGCATTTCTGTATGGTGCTAAATTGGGGATGAGCCTGGGGTTTCTTGCTGTGCTTTCACAGAGCAGTGTGGAGGGGCCTTGTGTCTTTCGCATCTCCAGCCTTATCCTCTCGCAATTATTTGGCTGTGTCTGTCTCAGTTTGCCATTGCACAGTGCCAAGCTTCCAGGCTAGCCCCAGCTCCCTGCTGGTACTCATGGTCTCCATGCATCCTGCCTGCAGGTGCTACAAGCCTGTCATTCCCACCCCAGGGCTGTGGAGGTGGTCGTCAACTCCTATGAACACATCAAATCGACATCTAAGTGGAAAGCTGCCATACCTGACGATGTCTTGGAGGTATGCTTTCAACGAGTCATAACTGGGTAAAAGCCAGGCTTATTATCTGCATAACACATATCCAACCATAGAAAAGAAAGAACACTTTTGAAAGAGAAGAACATCTCAGAAGATGGGGACTTCCCCATTTAATATCACTCATTTGACAAAAGTATATCCACTCACTGAAAAAAGACATATTTTTGAGGTATTTTGATTGCAACATTATTCTTTGGAACACCCCTTGTCAGTGGTACAGCAGGAGTTCAGCTGCCCCTGCACTCAGCAAGTGAAAAGATTGGCTGTGATTGGTGTTTCTTCAGATCTGTCAATGTGTACACTTATATATATTTTTGAGTCAGCAAATATTTTTAAAGTGCCATATTACACCTGCATGACTGTGTATCTCTAGGTTCCGTTGCATGGGCCAGATTTCTGTGAAAAGGATCAGTTAGCTGAAAATGTAAGGGAGAATTTAAATGGGAAAAAAAAAAGAGATTAAAGAGGAAGAGATCTTGTCAAAAGGCAAAACTGTGGGACAAACTACATGCTTTGACATAATTACCCCTGTAATTCAAAAATCCTCATAGTCCAAATATTCCAGTTGTCCTAAAACACATTTGTGGGTTTTTTTACAGCGGCACCAGGATTTCTATGACTCTCTGTTCAGCGTGTGCAGCAATTCACCACGGTCACTGATGCACTTATGCAGATGTGCCATTCGGGCAATGTTGTCAGAAAGGTGTCATCGAGAAGTGCCCTTGCTCTCCATCCCTCTGTCCATGAAGAAGTACTTGCTGCTGGAACCAGAAGGAATCATCTACTGAGCCACCACAGAGCAGGCACTGGCATCTCCCTTCCTGGCTCCACGTGCCTCTCCAGGGTGCCAGGGATCCAGGCACAATCCTGACACAACCCTTTGCATGTGCCCATTTGCTGGCCAGCCTGCAAGCTGGGCTGGGATTTACTGGCTCTCCTCGGAGCTGCTCCTTTTCCTACACTGAGAAATCCCAGCTGCAGGCTGCAGTTTATGCTGGGAAGGCAGAGCTGGGAAGGCTCCTGCTCCAAACACACCTGGGGCACACATGGCTCTGCTCAGCCCAGCTTAAACAATGCTGCTGTTTCCTTCAGTACTAGTATCATTGCCTGCTAGATAGCATTAGATTAAATCTGAACAGCCTTTGATATTGTTTCACTACAGTTTTCTTCAGCTGTCATTTTGGGAGTAAAAGAAAGGATACTGTCAAAAAATAGGAGTCACACAAATGTTTTTCCAGAAAGAAATAGGTAAACTGCTTTGAATTGTGACCATAGACAGGCCTTCAGTAGTCTCTGTGTTTTCCTGTGCACTGGCTCTCAATTCAATGTTGGTTCACTGTTCACCACCTGTCTGTATCTTATAAAGCTTTGTCATAATTATACTTTTTAATTGTAAGAATTTTTTTTCCTATATCAACCACAGTAAGTAAACAAGATAGAAACATAGACCCCTGAAATTTTTGTTAATATTCAAGCCTGGGTAGCTTTTAGCACATGCTGTCTGTCTCCACTCTCACTGTGAGCAATGATAAATTCATATCCTGGTGTCAAGAAAGGCAGGTAAAAACCACTTGCCCCTGAAACCTGCACAGCTGTACTTATACCCATCCCTATATCTCTCAGAATGGTGTTGAATGTGATCTGGGAAGCATATGACCCTTCTCTTCATTGACTATAAAATGAACCTAGCCTGCTAGCATGAATTATACACCTCATTTTTGGCAGCTAAGCGGAGGTGAGAGGAGTCCCACATTAAGCAAAAGGTGTTTCCACAATGAAGGTGTGTTGGCTGTGCTGTTACAGGCCTGCCAGTCCCCCTGATTTGCAGATCCTCTGCTTTTGGACCTGCCAGCACCGGTTTCCTTTACTTCTGACTGAGCTCCTTTCTCCATTCCAGGAGAATGAAATGCAGGGCAGTGGCAGTTCACACAGCAAGTATCCCACAGCCAGCACAAGTGTGTGATCTGACCTACAGGTAAACACTGATTTTCTTCCCTTTTTTAGTTTGATGCAACCCATCAGGGCTGTACCACTTTTTTTAGATCCTGACAATTCTGGGTTCTGTTAAGAGAGAGGTAAGCCATGCTAACCATTGGGAGCCAGTAACTCCTGACTTCTTATTGCATCTCTGACTGTGAAGCTGTCAGTCCTTATCGTCATTGTTATCTCTTTGCAAGACAGCCTGCAGCACACTAGGCTCTTCCCAGACAAACAGGAGCAGCCAAGCTGTTCAAGTGTCTCTGTGTCTCACAAAGTGGCAACAACAGCATTTGAAGAAATGTGAAAATTATTTAGTGTTGCAAATCACTTCCCTTTCCTTTCATCTCAGTTTGCATTAATTAAAGCTTGTAAGCTGTGTATGAGAATACAGTTCATGGGTCTGTTTATATTTAGCCAGACAGCAATGAAGATTGCTGTTTAGAAGTTTCCCATTCCAACAAGAAATTTTAAAGTGAACGCAGACCATGGGTAAATGTTTTCTTGTATAATAAAGTTGTAATATAGGTCCCTGTACTTCACTAAGCCAATAAGAGATTTCCATACACCTGCAGAGGTGTCTCATTCAAAGATACTTCAGTAACTTACTGGGGAAAATGATCAGCATCTGGGACAGGTTTTCTATAGAAAAATCTGCTTGCAGCACCTCCAGATCAATGGGATCCATTGGATTCTGCACTGCAGAAAAACAGTGAATTTGGAGACATGAAAAAGCATATGTTATCTAAACCCACAGATTTTCTAGGTGATGCATCTATGTAAGTCAGGCATGAGGAAGAGGAGTTGCCAACTGGTCAAGGCAAGAAACGTTTGCTGCTTTCTGAACAGTCTGAAAATGGAGCAAGCTGGGCAGTCCAGAAGAGACAGATGGAGGTAGCTGATTTTATTGGAAACACATCCCCACACTGGCTGCTTCTGAAAGTGAAATTCTGCATCTGGAAAAGGGAGGTTTAAGGCAGAACAATAGCAGCGTTTTCTGACCTGTTGTAGCCAGGACTCTCTTGCTGAGAGAGAAGAATAAAGGCTGTCACCAGTGTTCCTAAATTCCCTCTGATCCTCCCCCTCTGCACTGAACACACTTAATTTTTATTCTGTGGGCACCCAGGCTCACTTCCAAGCTTTGTACCAAGCAGGTGCCAGATTATAGCCATTGTGGTATCTGACAGGGAGCACAGTGGGATCAGGCTGATTATAGTCATACGAATTTGCAAGCTGTTAAAAACACTACAGAACATCACTATCCCAGGAAAAAAGACCTGATTGATGCACTTTAATTGCTTCTGTTTTTAAAGTTAGAAAGACCAAGAGTAAGCAAACCTCACTATTTGTTCCTTTTTAGCACTTTTTTCCTCTCTTACTGTACTCTATTCCCACACACTGGATGGAGTTGCTCATGGGAGGTGTGGGAGTACCTGATAATAAGATCATCATTCATTAAATTCATGGGATGCACAAAGGAGGGGCAGACACTGATCTCTTCTCTGTGCTGACCAGTGACAGGACCTGAGGGAATGGCCTGAAGTGTCAGGGGAGGTTTAGGTTGGATATTAGGAAAATGTTCTTTGCCGAGAGGGTGGTTGGGCACTGGAACAGCTCTCCAGGGAAGTGGTCACAGCACCAAGCCTGACAGAGCTCAAGAAGCATTTGGGCAATGTTCTCAGGCACACAGTGTGACTCTTGGAAATGGTCCTGTGAAGGGCCAGGAGTTGGACTCAATGATCCTGGTGGGTCCCTTTCAACTCAGCATATTCTGTGATTCTGTGAGATGTCTCGAAATTTCCTATTGTCATATAATTCCTGGTCGTGTTTTTGTATTTTCAAAGCTGCATCAGATTGGATGACTCCACCTGGACGAGAGACTTCTACACCACAGGTCTGAGCACAGTCACAACCTAAAATGACAGAAAATTGTTTTCAGGGTTGTTTGGTGTCCTCTGTGAAATAAGTTGCTTTTTGCCTTTTGGCTTCTTAGTAGAGATGTAGACATGTTTGAAACATTTCCACTGCATTCCATGGCCTATTAAAATATTTAAAGCACAGATGGGCACAAAGAATGAACTACCCTTTCCCATTCCCATTGACAGCCCTTTCCCAGAGCTCCCTTAATGACTTCTCAATGGATAACAGTGAGATTCTAGGTTTTGGTCCTTGTGCTTTTTAGGAGTTGTATACAAAGAGATGTTCTAAAGCCACATGTGTTGTGGACAAAAGAATTTACCCATTCTATGACCATAGGGACACTCTGCATGTATTTGAGGACCAATGCAGCTGTTCGTGGATATATGGGCATCCTCTTTGTAAAGTGCTCTGGCAATAATTTGAAACTTAGCCCCTGATGCCTGATCGGGTCAAGCTTGACTTAAGACTCCAATAATTTATCCATGAAGAGTCTGTAGGTGAAAGTGAAGTCTAACAGTGTTCAGGATTGTATTTTCCTGCAAAAGCTTTAAAAGTCTATCTATACTTGGTCAGCTTTTAGATACTAGGACAATGTGTCTAAAAGCCTGGCTGGTTTATCTCTCCAACATTGCTGCCTGGCCTGCTGGCATAATACAAAGAAGAGGCGACAGAGACTGTGAAGCATCAACTCAGGTCATTGAAAGAGGAAGCAGTAAATGTTGACCAGTTCCTGCTCAGCCTCCATCTAACATTTTTTAAACTTTCACCATTTGTCCTTGAGACAGGCAATTTTCCCTGTGCTGATGGTGTCAGGAGGGGAAGGATATATTCTGGGCTGCCTCCTACTTGGTGCACTGATATCAAGATCAGGAGGGTTGCACAAGGATGAGAGATGTGCTAAGTAAGGTCTTCTGTCCACAAAGGGGGCTTTGGTAAAGTAAAGACAATTGCCTGCACATTGAGTGGTCCTAGAATGTGACATGTGTTTTGTAATGTGCTCATTTCTGGCACATTTAAGATCATATTCAACAGTCAATGTCACCCACATCCAAAAACAAACTCCCTGATGAGAGCCTATTGCTTGGCTGCATGGCAGCAATACTCAGCCTCAGAACCTTTAGCACAAGGGGATGCTGTTTCCACATCCCTTGCTCTTCTCACAAGGGACTGCATTAATTTGAGTTTGCATTGTAAAGAGGAAAAGGTTCAAAGCCCAAACCAGAATATAGGCCCCTGGCACAGGCAGGCAGGACTCCATGTACTTCTGCCCTTAGCATTTCCAAATCTGGCAGAGGAAGGGGAGGGATTATTTGAGCCTCTTTCCATGCTGTCACATGGCACTGTCTCCAGGGCTGTGTGGAGGATGACAAGGTTGTCTGCATTATCTTGTAAGGTTTTGGACCAAACCTCATGGCTACGTGAAAGCAGAATGGTGTTGAAATGCCCATTTTGATTCTGGCAGCTCTGTGTGCACACTGACGTGTGTGCATCAGTACACCTGTGCATGTGTGAGGAGACCTGCACAGGGATCCCAGTCAAAATCTTTGACCTGGTTTCAGCTGGAATTTTCAACCCAAATCAGGGTGTCAGAGCTGAAACCAGTAAGTTCCCATAAGTGTTTCAGCATCAATGATATTTTATTTATTCAAACCCACTCACCATCTTGAAAAGAAACATTTCTCATCTTTCTATGGGGGCAATATCTTAAAGCCTATACACCAGTTTTGACAGAATCAAGTCAACTGCTGTGATCATGAATTTATAGACATCTCCCAGGCTGAGCAAGACTGACCCTTTTTGTAAAATATCAGGCAGAATACAAATATTAGGCAGCAGGGGAAAAGGTCTGGTCTGCCATGAAAGGTGGCAGCTTTACTTTTAGCTGCAAGCACTGTTGGATCAATTAAAGTGATCACAGGGGCTCAGCTCATCCATATTCAAGGAACGTCCTTTGAAAATGCACTAATGCTTCTGGCAGCAGATTTTGCTCATGCGACAAATACCTTTAAATGAAACATAGAAGAGTTCAGTCTTTGAGATTGAAAGGAAGATTGAAACATTCTGGGGTGGTCTATGCTATTATATACCTTCATTAAACTCTGAGAGGCCAAAGAGGCATGCCAGGTTTTCAGTGTGCTGCAAGGTTTGCAGGGCTCTTGAAGGGCTGCTGTTGTTTTTCTGAAACACTTCAAGATACACATGGGTCAGACACAGTAATATTTCCATTTACTTTCAGGATATGTCAGTAGAATTTCCCTGTAATCCCTAGGGTTTGCTCTTCTCCAAAATGACAGTGCAGAACATACTATTAGCAGAGATGACAAAGCCTAGCTAGTGTCTGACACCTTAACCTCCCCAAGATTTATATTAAAGTAGTGGAAAGATCTACCACAGTCTCTCTTTGTAGAAAGGCAGGGACCTCTGGCACAGCAGATGAGTGTGTCAGAAAAGATTGCTGTGTGCAGCAGCTGTCAGATGAAACCAGCTGGCTGCTCAGAAATTTGTTTCTGACTATTTCTCCAAATGCATCTTAAGCTTCACAGGACACAAAGTGTAGAAGTGACAATGGATATCATGCATTCCAATGACCTGTTTGATTTTAATACACAGTTAACATTTTCTTAGCATATAGCAGCTGTGTGTTGCCCTTCCCCTTTCACAGGCACCCTATGGAGTACTGCTAAATTACAATTAAGGTGCTTGAAATGAGGACAGCAGGGCATGTGATGGTTTTTGCACCACTGACAAACCACTCAGTTCTGTTCTTTCAGGCTGGGGCTGACTAGGGGTGCTGGTATCACCCTTCTGCCTAGGGCCCGAGGCACACCATGCTTAAGCTTTGTAACAGTGCAATGGATGTGGCTGCTTAGGCTGCTGGTGCTGCAATCAGCGCTCAATTATTTTATGTCAATAGTAATTGTCAGTGGGGACTTGCACTGTCTCACTATAGCCATAAGCTTACTGGTTATTTGTGGGAAGGAAAGGGGTTGAATTCAGACGGCTCTGGTCAAGGATAGGGATCTTCACCTATTCCTGGTAACCCTGCAAAAGTCACTAGTTGGTTAGAAAGTAAGGATAAATAACTGCTAAGATTCTGAGAAGAAAGTGCAGGAAAAAAGGGCAGGAATACTCACAGAAAGTCTACTTTATAACAACATTCTCTAAAAGAGGGGACAGAATTGTGTTCCTCATAAATATATTGCCATTGGTTCATACGGTATGAAAACACAGGCATTGCTGAAGGGCAGAGCAGTGCCTGAGCTGGCTACAGGCACACAGAATGCTGGAAAGCACAGGAAAAGTGACATCACTTGCAGTCAGGGCAAAGCCATTTCACGGCAAAAAGTAATGTAGGTATTTTAACATTCATGCAGAGTAAAACTGGCCCAAAAAACCCGGTGGCAACAAAGTCAACTGAATAATACCTATCTCCCAAAGGCTGAGCCAGCCCTCGGGTGAGTCTATCCTGCTGTTTCCAAGTTGCCTGCTGGGGAAAGGTGTATGGCTGTCCTGAGCTCCAGGGCATGCTTTTAGCCTATGTCCACAGTGAGCAAACCTTGTGGTGGCAGCAGCTCTGAATTCCACCTTGCTGGAAATTTGGACTTCAGTTTGTCATATGGATCCATTTCTTCCACAGTCCTGTCCTTCCCTCCACCATAAATCCACAGACTTTCACTGATTTTCC
>VZRM01006404.1:876625-922154 GCA_013397955.1 Grantiella picta | reverse complement strand
CTCTCCTCTCCTCTCTCCGTTCTCCGTTCTCCTTTCTCCTGTCTCCTTTCTCCTTTCTCCTTTCTCCTTTCTCCTTTCTCCTTTCTCCTTTCTCCTTTCTCCTTTCTCCTTTCTCCTTTCCTTTCCCTCCCTGTTGTGTAGCCCCTGGCACAAGACATAGGGCCTGACCCCCACTGCAACTCTTTCCTACACCCTTTCCTAGCAAGGGCAGCAGAGCCATCACTCCTCTACACCCCTGTGGTTCTGACCGTTCATGCTGTCCTCCACCACATCTGGATTTCCTAACCCACAGCAACTTACTCATTTCTCAGTCTGCTGGAACAAAATCTCTGAAATGCCCCTCACTCCCGTCGTGGGTGGATGAAACCCAAATGCTGGATGTGTCTTGTGGGGCAGGCAGTGTGCTTTGCCTGGCTGAGCACCAGCTGAGTTGAGCTGTGCTCACATTTCACCGGCCAGCATAGCAGGAGGCTTTTATGCTGTAATCAGAAACAGGGTAGCGATTCCTCGTTCTGCCAGCTTTCCATGAAATAAAAATCTGCACCCTCTGGTGGTGTGGGAGGAAATGCAAACCAGTGACCTTGGCTTCTAATGACAGCGCGGCGCTCTAAAGATCTGACGTCTATCAGCAAAGCCCCTGTCCGCAAAGCCATTTATCTCTGGCAGGTTTTTTTTGTGCTGCTGGAGCAGTGGTTTCACCCTGCCCCAGTCAAGACAGTTCAGTCTGCTGGATGGAAATGGGCAGATGGGGCAGGGAGCTGTGCAGGAGAGGGGTAGGAGCTCAGTCTATCCACATGGAGGGGGTAGGGGGGAAAGAACTGGGAGAGAAAGGGGAGAACTGGCATTAGAATTAGAACTCATGTTGTAGATTCTCACATGGTGAATACTGAGTGTCTCAATAAACCTGGGAGAGTTGCCATGTACATTTGGAGGTAAAGTTCAAGAGCAAATTAGCAAAACAAAAAGAGAAATCCAATGTAAAACAAGAGGATTAAACATTGTTTACTTAACAGTGCAAATTTGCATTTTGAGGGCTGTGAACTATGACTAGTGATACCTGAAGCTGACAATGTTATTATGAACACAAGACAAGATTTGGGCACAATGTTCCTGTGTGCTCTTCCCCGTCAGGCACACCTCAAGGCCTGTCCCTGGTCCGAAGGACTCACGAGCCACCAGCGTAGGCTGCAGCCCCTCTGTGGAGAGCAGCTTTCCACTGCAGTGACTGCAAAGTCCAAGGCAAACCCAAACATTTTCTCGGGCACTTCAGGGAACTTTACAATGGGCAGACAGATGCATCTACAACCCCATCCCAGGCAGACAGGTGGCATTAGCAAGCCTGGATGGAGGCGTCCAAGAAACCCTGCCACAGATGCAGAAAGCTGGGTGCTGGAGGTCTCTGTCGCTCATCTCTCTCCTACTTTTCTTTCCAGCTGGTTGAAACTCCACCAAGTACTTGGCATGCTGTGCTATGGCTGTCATGGTCCCTCTTGCAGGGCACCCCACACAGCACCTCTGTGCTTCAGCGATGTACTTGAGTTATGCACTTGAATGTCCCTTTAAGCCTTTGACAGAGGCTGCATCCTGCCTGCAGAAGATGGAGGAAGAGGACTCTTTTTTCAGCTGACCAGGACACACTATCTGCAGTTGCCTGGCTGTGCTGTGAGCGTGGGAAGGTTTGATATCAAATGGCACTGAGCTGTGCCCAGTCGCTGGAACTCACTTGAGCACAGGGAGAGCTGTCCTTTCCAACTCTGAGCAGGGAGAGGGGCAGAGAGGCAGCTCTGACTGCCCTTCACTTTCAGGTGACCTGGGTGCATTGGTGAGATGGCGGCTGAGTGACTCCAGGCAGGCAAGAGCCAACTGCAGACTTAAAAGTGGGCTTGGACTTTGACACAGCTCCTTCCAGCAGCCTGGAGAGGGAGGGAGAGCAATGGCATGACAAACTGGGCGGTTCTTGCTGACTCGACATAAACATGTTTTGAAGCTTCCAGTGCAGCCAGCAGGGAACACGCTGTCCCCATGGGTTCCCTGCCTCTGGCTCAGGAGGCTGCCAGAACTATGGCCAGAGGCACCACTGCTTCCAGTGGCCTCCAGTCCTGGCCAGAGCAGGCTGTGCTGTTTATGCAGCCAGGGTTTGCCCGCATAAAATAAATTGAAAAAAAGAAGAAATTAAAAGGATGGAAAGCTGCAAGCAGAACGAAAGATCCAGCAGCTAGCAGCAGAACAGCAGCCATGCATTTCTTAAAGGGTATTTTTTAAGGTTTATAATTGTTCATTTCTTATTTACAGTGCTTTTTGTATCCTTTTATCTAGCACTAGCTGCCAGTCTGCCCTCTGCTTAAACCAAGCTATTCATGTCCCGGTATCTGGAGCTCCACTAACTATGGGAGGCAAACTTCACTTTTTTAGGCTCCCAGCCCTAAACAGCTGGAATAATCTTCCAGCCGTATTGAAGAGGACCCTCACATTGTGCAGGGTTTGGACACTCTTAATCCTTTATTTTAAAGCCTCAGCTGTGTGAAATGAGCACAAGCTGTGGCTAGTCACTGCTGTGTGCTGTTTAAAAGTTCTGTCCTTCTGTCTCCAGGCAGGGGCAAAACCCCTTTATCTCAGTGGGGCTCTTGGTGGCCTGGGATGCAAGGACAAGCTGCCCGCTTTGTGGAACAGAGACATGCTTATGACACCTCAGACACAATGGTGTCTCTGCACCCAGACTTCTGCAGCGTGGACCTGGGCTTTTGGTCTCACCTAGCTTGAACAGAAAGGCTGAGAGCTGGCCTCCCTCTGGTCCAGGGTGTTTGGGTCTCAAGGGTCTCCAGTGTGGGTGCTGCACTGCATTTAGTAAGGGGGATGGGCTGAAGCAAGAGCTGTCAGCCAGTTCAGTGCATTTAAATTGGCCATATGTGCATACACGCATTTCTGTCCAACATCTTGGAGGTCGAAATGTCAGTCACATACTTCTCTTCCTCTCCTAGGTATGGCTCTTGATTTTAAATTCCTCCCACACAACGAGTGCCATCTTGCAGAATTCATGGCAGGTTACACAGTGAGGCCAATCTCTTGCAGTCTGAAGGACTTAAAAATTAGTTTGCATGCTGTTTTCTAGAGACCTTCAGGGCGTGTATGTGTCTCTTCTACAGATCAGCAGCCCAAAGCATGTTGGCTCTGTCCACAGTTTGCTGGTGTCGACAGGAAGCTTGTCACACATTTTTGTGGACATGGTGTGAAGTCTAAAGGTGAATTATTACTACTCTAATATCTATCCTTTATGTTGTTTAATATGTTGATCCCACGTTACATTACACTCTTTTGTTGATTGAAAAAGAGTTAGCATATGTGAGAAAAATTACAGAAAAGAACAGTGAATTACATCAGCAGTTCTCAGACATGCCTATAGACAACCCATTGATCCATCACTTATATTGTGTATTCCATATTCACACACTATTAAAATAAGACAACTGAATAACTGTTTCTGAATCTGTTATAAAAAATAATACTTCCAAAAGTGAAAGTTTACCATAATTTATACTAATAATATGCTGTTATTCTTCTAAAAATGTTTACATTTCTTAAAACCCCCAAACCTTCCAGTGTAAATATACTTTAAAGAAATGCTGAAACATGTTTATTTTATCCTTTCATTGTCAACAGCTTTGCTGGAATCTCCTGCTCTTATGAAATCACCTTCTTCTGAAACAGCCCCCACTTAAGGGTAGACCTTTTCCCTCCAAAACTCTCATTTCTTAAGGCAGTGGATATGTTTATTCCTGGGAAGAATTGGGAGAACCCTCAGTTCTTCTCTGCTCTGACTACTATAGCTCAGATTAAAAGTAAAGACACATCCTCTCCCTTAACATCAAAATTCAGAGGTGAGGAGTATCATTCTGCTGCAAAAGAAAAGGCAAGAACAGTTCATTGGATAAGGATGGAAACATGTCTTTCAGGAAGCTCTTAGTAGTTATATCTGTAATATAATTTCCAAGGTCTGCCTACATCAACTTATGGCACTCCAGTGAATAATTTTGCCTTTGTTCCAGCTGTTTTTACATGGATGTTGCCATTTCAAAGTCAGAAGCATGGGAATATGCAGAAGGTGTTACATATTTTTTTTCTCAAGTGAACTGATCATCCAGTGGCACTGAAAAATCATTAAAAGCTTTTGGAAGTGTGTAATGTCTCTAAAGGACTGTTCCCATCCTTTGGTTATAGAAGACAGACTCAGAGCATGCAGAGCCAAGCAGCATCAGCAGGAGTAGAAAGAACACAGGACCAAGAGGGCAAGACCATGGAGGCAAAGTACATGAGGGAATTTATACCAGCAGAAGACTTCTGTGCATCTCCATGAGTAATATGAATAATGAAAACTTAAGGTGTCCCTGGCCAGAGCTTGAAAATGAAGATTTCTTCATTGTGTATTTATGCAAAACCTGAGGCAAAGCTGATTAGAAGCAAGGGAAAGCTGTGGGATCAGAAGGTTTTATAACAGGCTCTAACTAAACAGAAACAAGTGCTTCTCTGTCAACACAAACATGATTTTATGCCTGAGCAAACAGCTTCCTGTAGTCTGTGGGGCAATGACACGTACCTGGTAACACTGAGGGGTCCAAACCATCTGATTCACCCCTGTGCGAAGGTTGAATTCCACCTGTAATATCCTTTGTGAGCAGGGGAGTGACTCTGGAACACCAATAGTCATTGCAATGCATGTTACTGATTCTGCTGCATGCCACAGTGATTGGGCGAAAGGACAAATAGCCCTGGCAGGTATTCAAACCTGTTTTCCAGTTAATTTGTTAAAAATCAACCCAGAGTGTTGTGGGCAGTGAAGCTGCTAGGAAGAGAAAAACCACTCTAAGGAATAAAAGAAAAAGAGCTTTCAATACATCTGATTTCTCAGTGTGCCTCATGGCATTTGACACTCAGCATCAGCTACAGTTAGCTCCTAAGTTTCTGTAAAAGGTCTGCTCAGCAACTGGTGTTTGGTTGTCCCAGCAGCAGTAAGCATGGCTCAGAGCTCTCTGGCAGCACTGCTGCCCTGTGGGGTGCAGAGGGATGAGCCTCATGTGGTCTCCTGTGATCATGTGCCACTAGGACCAGCCTCAAACCCAGACACATCAGCAATGTCAGTGATGGCAAGATGCACAGACGCAGCTCCAGGCTGACAGAGTTTGTGCCAGCAGCCAGCTCATCTGCAATGATCCCATTGGCATTTGCTGCAGAATAAATACTGTCTGGGATTTTCCATTATCTATCCACCCTGGCCAGCTATGACACCGCAGTGATATGATTTTGAGCTCTGTATTTCCAGTTTCCCACAACTACATAGAACTAGTAAGAGGGCTTGAGTCATTTACCTAAACATAAATATTCACCGATACTTAAAAAAGCCAGGAGTATCCATACAAGGTATTTGCATGGGACTGGCAGGCACAAGATCTCTGTCTTCCAGAGTGACATATGACAGACATCTCAGGAAGAGTAGTACAGCCTTCCTCATATAGGACAGGGTGTCTATTTTTAGGTAACTGAATGAGCTGGGAGCCAGCTCACAGCTGAAGCCATCTAAATACAGGTGCCTTGAGGTGCCCCCGTGTCTGGGATCCCATTACACTCACTTGAACTCTGTCACTGGAGGCAGGATGGCTATTCAGGCACCAGACAGGTCGTCTTCAGAAGAAGCTGACAGCTTTCTGGGGTCCTCTGGATACACTGACACTGGTCATGAGAGGGAGCTGAGATACCCAACTCACCCCTCAGCACACAAATACAGTCATGTACATGGTGTTACGATAAGGTGTCGTACTTGGTGTGCCGAATCCCATGCCAAGGTTCTCAGCTTTCAGGCCCTGTCAACTAATGTGACAAAGTACAGAAAGCCCAAGCTATAACAGCAATGAAAACAAGTGTCTTACTTTTAAACTTGATTTTCTTATTTGAGCCTTGCAGACAGGGCTGTATCACATTAATGTAACTCAAAGCATGCCTGTCCTAAAACAGAAATTCTCTGTCACCTTCCAGGAAAATGTTCAGAAGCTCAAAATAGTGGGATTGATGATCACTCCTCATGCTGTGTTTCTTGCATCGCAGTTCTGTCTGGATTTTCAACTGGACATGACTATAGGAAGGCAGAGTGAGACTCATTCCTGAAGACTGTGCCCCTCACAGTGCAGAAAATCTGATAGACTCTTTCCTTTCTTTCCTCTTCCTTTTAGGAACTGCAAAGCAAGAGAGTGACACAGAAATCTGTGCTAATTCTACATGGGCCAATTTGAGCCACTCTGCTTTGATTTTCTTTCATAGCTGCAGAAGGAAAATTGAGGAGAGCTGATAAGGAGTAGCTCCTGATACCCCATACATATTTTTCTGCTTATATAAAAATCTTACATTATTAATAGTCCTCGGGATATTCTGAAGAGACAGGACTGTGTTCCAGCTACTTGCTTTGACACCCAATGTTTGAGATTGCAGGGAAGAATTAAGACTGCCCGTGGGTATTTCTACGCTTTCCTCCCTGTGAGGTGTGTGGAGAAAGGCAACACTGACTGAAGCTGCCTACCAACATGTCCTTTTTCTTTGCTGACTGTGAGGAGTAGCTGCATCTTGCCAGATACTGAGTCAGTCATTCTCTCTTGCGTGTGTATGACAGCACAGATGTGCAAAGCCACCTTAGGGCCTGTAATACAGGATCAGGACACAAACATCTAAAATTGTGTTGTCAGTTCTTGGGAAATACAAACCCAGAGATGTTAACGCAGAACTGTGCCCCTTCCTCTTCACCATCCCCACCCCTAAAAATTAGCTTAGCTGAGGGATCATAAACTGCCATATTCTACCTCCCATGTGCGAAAACTGCTGGAGATCTTAAGGGCAGAAAATTCTTGGGTATTGTATCTGATCCTCTGAAGTCACCACTGCTACCATAACGAGGAGAAAAAAATCTATTTTTCCAGTCCAATAGTGTTTCTTATCAAAGGTAGCAAAGCTTGTTTTGTAATAATGCTTTGGGAATGACATTAGTGCATGTTAAGGGCAAAGTCTGGCAGATTTAAAAACTTGTTTAAGTGATAGGGAAATTATGATAATGAACAACTGTATATCAAGGCTCCAGGGAGATTAATCTGGATATGTGCCCAAGGCCCCAGTAACACAAACCAGCAATCAGTGTACACTTTTTATCTAATGATCTGGAAGAGAAAACACAAGGTGCTGTGGCGTGGTTTCTGTTGACATCAGGAACCTGGCTGTGTAAGGTCCTGATCAGGGGGCAAAGGGCGACAGTGCAACACCTGCTTATCTTCTGTGAAACCAGAACGCTCTTCAGCTGTGGGTAAATGTGCTGATGTCAGTGCCCCCTGACGTGCCAGCAGCAAGCCAGCCCCACACCGTGACCAGGAGCTGGAGCATTGCCTCTCTTCCCCACTGGGCTTGTGCAGGGGAAGGAAAAAAGACCCACATTTTGCCTTCTAGACTGTGTGAGCTTGGCTGGGGCTGATGCTCCCTGCACAGTGTGCTGCAGAGAGACCTGGGTCTAGTCGGGCCATGTGCTCAACAGGGAGCTGCACAGACAGCAACTTGGGTCCATTTTGCTGCACTGCTCCCAAGCCTGCCATAGGCAAGGTGTAGAATGCATGTATGTGTATTTCTGCTTGGAAAAGCCTGACAGGAAAGATGCAAGTCCTGTCTGTAGAGACTGCAGGACAGTAAAAATGATGGGAAAACACATTAGGTGTTTGTGTTGTTTGTTTCATTTTGTTTTCTGTAGTAGCTGAAGTCCCTGGTGTACTTTTGTTCTGGGTTGTTTCTCTCAACACACCTGGCATACTGGTATGTGTCAGAGTGGTACATTTTTGTAATAGCAAAATGCAAAAAGGGGATGCCCTGTGATCTGCTTCCCTGGCATTACAGGTAAAAAACCTTAAGGTGAAACCCACACTGTTAAGGAGGGTAAACTCAGTACACAAGGCTGTCACTTGCAGGCTTGCTGCCAGACACCAAGAATCAGGCTGGTTTTCACCTCTTGTCTTTCAGGTAAAGTATCTACATACATTTTTACGCTTACTTTATCTTCTTAAAATTAAGGGAGATGCAGGATGGCCCCAGGCCAACACAAGTCTGCTAAAGCACCAGTTGTACAGGACTGTTTGATCATGATTCAATCTGATCCAGCTGATCACTATCATTTTCTTACACACCAGCTATGAAAAGCCAGCTCTCCCTTTGCTTCAGAACTGAAAGACAGCCATCCCTTTAGTCTGTGGAAAAACGTTTTGTTAGACATAGACCCAGTGCTGGATATTTCTGTTTCTTAGTCCATTTTCGTATTCTTTAAAATTGAAGACAACTATTTTAGAGTGTAAAACATGCACTGATGGAAAACCCACAATTCTCATCTCAAAATGAATACTGTCCTAAGTAAAAAGAGTAAGGACATGCATAATGTGATGCACTGATTTTAGGCACTATGTAACCTCTCAATGAAAGTAACATTATGCATAAGCAGATTATTCTTCCTGTGTTTCTTCCCCCTGCTGCACCTGACACAGTATGAATGTTGTTTTTCTCAACTCCATTTGATAAGATTTAAAATAAAAGGGGCCCTTGCTTGCACTAGACTTCTCAAAAAAACAAAGATACAGACCACCATTTAAAAGATTTTATTATAAAACTATTTCAACATCTACATCCAAGTAAAAGACTTAAAACTACAGCTCTACTTTCAGAATAAAAAGTCAGTGAATTCTGGAAAAGGTGCTGTATTATCTAGGTAGGTAGCCATAATTTGAAATACTACAGAGATTTCATGTGGCTTCCTTAAGTGCTACACAACTTCTGCCTGCGTGCTGAATGTTCCACAGCTTCATTCTGCAAGCAGCACTACAAACATTATTGCAGCACCCATGTGCCTCAGCTGCTTTGAAACAGAAATTACGGCTCCTAACTGGAGCAGCTGCAGCTGTGTTACAGATGTACCATCAGATCACAGCTCAGGTTCAAGCATTACTGTGCGCAGACAGAAAGATATAAATTGTGTTTCCTTGACAACAATGACTACCTAGGTATGTGTTTGTGACCTTGCATTCAATAAAAAAATCAACAAACACCCAATCACCTAATGACAGTGAAAGCAGCTTTTTCCCACCTGTATATTCTAGGCAAAGATATTTCCTTTTCATTTCATTCACTGAGCTGAGCTCAGATGCATGATCTGTTCACCTTTGGTGACTGCAAATTATTCACCAGGAGAAAAACAGCCCTGATGCAGTACTAAAGTCATCATGCTCAGCAGTTATCATTAATACATCTAAAAATTAATTTTTAAAATAAATGAGGCATATCAAAATGCTCTTTCATTTTCAGTTGAGAAATACATCTCAACAGGACTTCTAGAACACAAAGGTAGTTTCATTTTCCTCTCATTCCTATTAAAAACCATTTTTGATTCATAGTGGAATATGAAGTGATTTTCTGTCCAACAAATATAAATATCTAACAAAAAACTGTCATACAACTGAGCAGGATGCTTTACTGTATTTGCAACTTCTTGCAAAGGATCACATAAACTTAAGATAATATGATAATTAGTAAAAAAATTTCAAGTCATGTTATACAGCCCTGATGAACTTTTGACTGGCCAGCTTGGCAATGTCCAATAGTTTATCATCTGTTAACTTTACCTTGCTTACAAAAGTGAAAACACACAAAGATGGGCAAGGAAAAGGCTCATTGAGAATGGAATATTTCCCGAACAATTCTTTGCCACTGGCACTGTTCCTGTGGGAATTCCCCCTATTTTGCTGTTCATAACAGCTGTTCTGTAGTTTTCAGTGCTGTTTATATTTTGAAACATTTCCTAAGCCCTTTCCATTGCAATGAACAGCTCTTAGAGTAAATTTTTATAACTCCAACACCACTCCTGAAAATCTTTCCAACCAGTGCTCACCACAGCTTTCACGGCATAGGTTCCCCATGCACCTCTTTAAGGTGGTGTGGTCCAATACAAATTTGAAAAAGACAATTGGCAGAATTTGGTTTAGTGTGCTGAGGCACTAATCTCCTAACAGCACAACAGAAACAAACCACAAGACCAGGTTTCGAACATGCTGTTTTTCACAACATGCTTATACAATACGTATCACCAAAACCTTTCTGTTCAACTTGCATGTCTGACTTCAGCTCTTGGAAAATTGTAACTGCCTTACTTGGCACATGATCTTCAGAATATGTGGATGTAGGCTAGATGTACCCTAATGTTAGAGCTGTTACAACCAAGTAGCTTTTCATTTCTTTCCAGCAGCTTTCTAAAAATATCCTGATTTTTTCTTCATTACCTTGTTCATAGAAGCCTTACTTGGCTGATTTCCCATGAACAGTTTAACATAAAATAGCTAGAAATGTGACTCACAGAGCAAGGCATCATATAAGAACTACTCCTGGAATACCTTTTTTTCAGTGGAACTTCCTTATATATGGAAATCACTTTCTCCTTACCTCCCAGGGCTCCCTCCCTTCCAGTCAGGCTGTATTCAAATACTGTTTGTATCTTGCTACAAGACTGCCATGTTAAGTGGATCTTTTCCAAATGTTGTAAATACAGCTTTAAAGTACAGGTGTTATCTACCTGAGAAGTTCTGTAATAAGATAAACTGCTGATAACTATTCTAACAGAAAAATATGCATCAGCATTACTCACGTTTATCAGTATTAAGAATTCAAGCATTAAACAGGATTTAAAAATTGCACACTTCTACCACACCAAGTCTTTGATCTTAGTAAAAAAATAGTCTGATTTTCCTCTATACTCAGCTCTTCTTTAAAGACATATGTGCTCCTATTCTCCTCATCCTGAAGTCCACAGCAAGATTTCAGATTCAGTGCACACAGACTAGCTTTATAATATTCTTATCTTCTTTCTCCTCTGCCAGTCCTGAAACTTGCTTGTTTGGAGGTAGATGAATACTTCCAAACGCTGCTCTTTCTGAGAAGCCAGCTTGATCCCCTTGGGTGCCTGAATACCAACTTCTCTTCAGAAAGCTGCACTCTGTTTTGCCATATTCTTTGGGTCTCTGCTTGGGACAGACCAGTCATCTGCTTCTGAGGTAGCCTGGTAATGCTTGGAAGCCGATTTGTTAAAAACTGGGAGTTTTTCTACTGATTCTGTTGATAAGGCCTAAAAATCAAGAAGGAACAAGTTACTTGATTTCTATCTCTCAATAATGGCACTTAGAAAAAATTTGTGCAGTATGCCTAAAATGTTAAGACAGTGACACTACAGAACGAAGTTATTTACACAAATGTTTCTACAACAGATGTGGTAGTTTATGTGCTTCGGTATCTATGATTGCTTTGGATAATTTGGTAGGACAAAACACCACATCCTATTTATGCATTTTTAATGGGCCTTAAGCAGTACCCTCCAACATGTTTTCGAAATAGTGTAGGAATGCACGGAAAAGAACTTTCATTTGCAAAATTCCAGTGAAAATTACAGTGGAATATTTTTATTAGAAGTGTTACATATATATAGCTGAAGTGTGTCTTCCTTTCATACTTCTGCTCTGATTGTGCTTCAGTGTTTTCAGTTTACCAAAAGAAATTCAAAGCAAATTTTTCCCATGATTAAGCACAAAAAGCAGAAAAGAACATGCAGTGCTGTTTTCAGGTTCCTTATAGAAACAGCAGTGCATGTTAGATGCCCATTGTTCAATATTACTGGTATCTGGATCCCATACAGCAGCTATATGGCAGATGTTGAATAGCACCAGGGCCTTGACCCCGTAGGGAATTTAGTTTATATAGACTTTTTCATTTTCTGAGTAAAGTAAGCAGATCTGTTGCTCACATCTGTACTTCACTCTCTTCCAGTACTTTGTATTCCATGAACAAGTAGATAATATCTTAACACAATCTGAAAACCAACAGGGCTCTCACTAGCAGTTGTTCAAGCAGACTAGTTAAAGCCTAGAGACTTTTTAAATTCCTGTTAAAAAACAGTCTCTAAATCTGTCATTTCTCTAGAAAAAACAATTGCTACTCATGAGCAGAGAATTTGTTTACCTTAAAATGGTAATGAGTGGTTACCCCACTGCATTAATGGTAGTTATCTTTTATTTAACTACATTAAAATACATACCTTCAAGTAGATGATAGCATCTGTCCCGTAACCACATATGGAGTAAAGATTTAGATCTCCTTGAAAGTATTTAGCATACAGACGAGAAATTGGCAAGCCATACCCAAAGCCAGCCTAAAAATAAAGTACAATATAAAATTAATTAATTTTTTTACTAGCTCTTATGGCTTAAAGTTAAATAGCTGGAAAGTCTTCAGAGATTTTTAAGCTGTTAAAAAATCCTTTGCATTTCCTATTCTCTTAGAAGAAAACATAAATCTCTAATCAGTTCCATAGAGAATGCTGAAACTGTCCATTAAAAACCCAAAACCACAAGAAAAAATATCTCCATAGAAGAGGGAGGGTCCATATGCATCCCATTTTTACATAATACATTTCAGTATTTTTCCCTCCCTTTTTTGCTAGTACAGCTTGATTAGTAAAAGGAACTTGCTACTGGGAGATAAACAATAGTCTAAAAGGCTTTTTCAGTTGTGCTTGCCTCTAGAAAGATAGCACGATTTGCAGTAAGTTTCAGGATTGAGTGGGGAGTGAAGACAAAGTTAATTAGTGTCAGTGGATTGTAAGAAGGAAAATAAAGGAGGAGTTACATTCAGGTTGGAATGTTCTTCATTTATACCTTTAAAAGCATATTTTTGCCAACTAAGCTAGACACTAAAATTCTGTTTCAGAAAGAGTAAACATGTATTTATTGGGCTCAGTCATCTTTGCATACCCCACAAAGCAGAAGGGTGGACACAGAGCTTCATTATCAACCCACCAACATTTACAGCAACCTTATTGCAACATGAGTAATGAAAGTATCTTACAAGAGGGGTATTTCGACCATCATCCATATTTGGCTTTGGTGCCGTGGAATACATGTAGCTAAACAGCTTCTCAATTTTCCTTACTGGAACACCACCTCCTCGGTCTGAGATCTGATTTAAGAGAGAATGAAGTTAACAACAAAGAATATAACAACACACTAAGAATGGTATTTAAAATGCTGTTATTTGAACAGACCTTTCCAACAGTCATAAATGCAAACATTTGTTTTGCAGCGTATAATTTTTTAATTAGATAATTGTGCCACATGGAGGCTCATATCATCAAGAGAATGCTCATATGCTCATGCATAATATCTTTGATCTGTTCTCAGAGGCCAGAAGATCTTTTGATAGAATCAGGTAAGGATGTACAATAATAAAGATTACATTAAGTCCATATTGTAGTAGGCCAACAAAATACCTTGATTGCCAGGTCTTCTTTCCCCAGAACAACAATTACTTCAATCGGAGAAAGGGTAGGACTGTTTTCTTGGAATTCAACAGTTGCTCTCATTGAATTCTATGGAAAAGAAGGTTACCAGGATCAGAGATTGTAGAATCCATGCACTTCAAACCATACCCCTGTTATGTAGAGGCAAAATTACCCTCTATTCCTATCAGTGCCCAGTTTCCAAGAGTCACACTTAGCACTTTAGCATAACAGGATCAGAGGTCTCACACCTAAAAGTGTCTAAGCATGGCCAAGACTTTTCTGAGGGAAAGATCACAACATTCTTGCCCAACATAACTCAGGCACTGTAAATTAAATAACTCCCTTAAAGTCAACAGGTTTCTGGAGAAGAGCAAAGTTCAGCAGTTGCTAAAGGCTGCCAGATTCTGCACCTCGTGTTGGCAGCACTGAAGTTTAGCCCCAATCACTACTTCTAAATGTATTGCCCACTCCACAGAAAAGGCACCGTGGCAAACCTGCAGATGTAATCTCTAAGAGCAGAAGGCTAGTGATGCTCACAATGACACATCCCACTTAAATCTCCCAGTTTACACTGACATACCTTAAAGAGCTCAAAAAGCATGTGAAAAAGATGAGATGGAACATATACAATGTTAATTGGTTGTCCTGGAGCTTTTCCTAGAGGAAAGGAAATATACAAAAGATTTTAAAGAGTGATCAAATTTTTCTATCTTGTATCCAAATTTTACAATGAGCAAGTTGCCAAAACAAACAAAAAAATAAATCAAGTTTCATTTTTGGTTTTTCCCCCCTCCAAGATTGGCAAACAGCTTTATGCATTAATAACAGTGTTCAGATTGTAATTGCCACTTGCATAATAACAGTTTCTTTTCAAATAAACAAATGAAAACATCAAGTATTAATTCCCCTTTACAAATAAGGGATTTCAAACATTAAGCAGACTGCTGACATCAGACACATGCAGGCAGCTCAGAACAGACCCAACATTTCAGTCAGCAGCCCCACTTCCTCGCCCCATACAGAGAGATCCTCTCTATCAATTTCTCATGTTACTTTAGAGGTTTGTCTGACTTTTCTCAAATTCATAAATGGTACCTCAAAAATTTAGTGTTTAAGATACATTGGCATTTGATTTCTAACACAGGAAGCTAAATGAGGTTCCTGTAATAGAAAATGAAGAGGAACTAGCCCAAGTCAGATCAACAACTGGTATGTGCATCAGCATTACAGAACTGGGAGCCTTTTGACTCAGTAAAAGCAGCAGTTTGGTCATTGATAGGAGCTCTCATCTTACCATTCACTTGAGTAAGTTTCAGTTCTGGAGATGTCAAGTAATACTGGTCACACAACAGCTTGGAGCTTTCATAAGCATCTGAAATAAATATTTAAATAAATTATGTAAAGTATAATATCAAACAATGCAGAAATTCATTCTAATGCATGGCAAAATACAGCTTTTAACTGCATTAGCTGCTAAAGTGTTAGAGAGTCTTAGACACAGCCGAGGGAATGTGTTTCAAGGGAATGATAACATTGCGTCCACTGTGTGCACTAAAAATGGAGAACAATGGGCAATTACAGCAACATGAGCAAATCTTTGTACAGTTTGATACTTATATGGAACTGATGCATCTGTTATCCACCAGTAGGTAAGACCAATCTCAACACCTCACACAACTTCAACTCCTACCTCATCTGTCACTTGCTAGGACTTACTGCAACATGGTTTTTTACTGCTACTTAGTATTTTAAATTTGGCCTCTAAAAGCTCATGCTTTGATAAGACTGCTTTCAGCTATTTCAATTAAAGCCAGTCAGCATCCTCTACAACATGAGCCAGTTACCCAAACTGCAATCAGATATAGACACTGATCTGGAAGAGAAATGTTAAAGCTCTGAGAATACGCACCATTCACTACTTCAACAACATCACAGCAAGGATCGATACTTCCAATGTGCCTTGGGTGCCCCGAGCCAGATTTACCATCAAAAAGAAGAGCTGTTTCAGATAAGAACAATACAACATTTAATACCAAATACTGCTTTATAAAAAAACCAGTAAAAAAATGAGACTAATACACTGCAATCATAACATACAATCACATAAAATACTGAATGTTGTATATGCCTTTTATGAGTTAAAATGCTATCTACTGTCAGCAAACTATGTTAGCTTTTCTGTAGTTCACATCTGAAGGTTTTTCAGACATAAGGAATGATACCCCTACATATTCCACAAAAGAGTTATTTCAATTATTCTGTGGTCTAGGAAAGTTTTTCCATTACTTTCTTAAGTGATAGGTTCAGTTTCTAACTTTTCAGTGTCACACAAAATCATGTGAAGCAGTTCTCCAGCAGTTTTAAGAAGTGTTTACATTGACATGTAACTCATTAGGTTTAAGCTTTTTCACTGGTAAAAATTTCTACTTACTGTGTTGGTTCATTAGCATCCGGGTGGAAATACGGCTCATGTAAAAACGATCCAAAAAATACTGGATATTTTGATTGGTGACAGGATCTACTTTAAAAGCCTCTTTGTATTCAATTATTCCTTGTGCCATTGTAGGAACCACATCATGATGTCTGTTTCGGACTCTTATTAAAGTATCTATAAAGCTAGATCAAAAAGAGATCTTTTTAGAACATTTTTCTCAGGCTACATAGAAGCAAGCTTTGTACAATGTAATTCTCTAATCCAGCACCAGCATAGGTAAGTGCTTAAAAGCCTTAATATTAAAATACAGTCTACTTCTTTTACTCTTTTACAAGTAATTCCTCATTGGCCTAACCCAGAAGAGTTTGGTATTTTTAGAACAAAAAATATAATAAGCCGTATCAAATTCACTGCATGTTTACTCATTTATTTGAGCAAAGGAAAATGTAAGGAAAGGAAAAAGATCCCAAGCTGACTTCTTGGAAAGAAGCAGAGATGTGACTTCACAGATAATTTCTTTAATATTTCTCTGTCATGACAGCTCAAGGAGCAGTATGACCTTGAAATTAGGCTGCAACAGGTCACATTTATTTGCAATACTGCTAAACATGAAGAGAGATTTAGACCAGCTTGTTCTATGTTCAGCTCTTCCTGCTAGATTGTCAAATTCAGCTCATCATGGCAGTCAGTCTAAAGTAAATTTACTGTGAAAAGTAGAATGCGAACTAAAACGTTCAAAGAAACAGATGAAAAGCTTACTCAGATAAAACTTTTTGGTCATCTGGGCTTTTCTGATGGAACTCAACTAGTTCCTTTAGGCTTTGGATGTACCTATTGAGAAAGAACACAAGAAATATATGCTTTTATTAAATTTTTAGTAATTCAGCAACATGAAAAATACTTTGTCTTATGCACTTCGTTAGTCCTAACAAGTCAGCTAGGAGTTTTATGTATCTTTGAAATATCAAAGTTGCAACCAATGACAGATGGACACTTCTTGACTGCCTGAACTCCAGAAGTTTTAAGCCTTTTCTTGTGACTGACACCCAGAGAGGAATATAAACCCTCATTGAATGTACATAGGATCCCCTAATAATTCTAAAGATGTATTTCAAAAGAAGAGCTAAATGACAATGCAAATCAGAAAGCCACTTAAGCAAAATTTTTCCAAATCTGATCAGCTTTGGCAGAAGATTAGTAGTTGAGCCTCTTGTACTAACATCTGACAGTCTTGACGTATACAGCAAAGGCACAACTGTTTGCTATATTAGGAACAGTTTCTAGATCTCACTCTAATGGTTCTGCTCTTTATGTCAGCCATCCTGGCAAATGCTGCAACTGTGCCAGTAAACAAGGTTAAATCAGATTCAACCACTGTGTCAGCCGCAGAGATTATGTTAATTTAATTCCAAACACTTGTTGCACAGGTCAAGGAAATATCCTTTGGAATAGAAGCTCTGTAAGTGATTCCATCAGTGGGAGACCAAAACAAGTACATAGCCTGCTTTCCCATTTTGTATTGGTATGAGAGTCTGTAATGCTATGTGGAAAGAGAACACATTTTCTTCTTTCTCCTCTCCTTTCTTAAAGAATAAGAAGTGAGATTTGCTCCGTTAGCTATTTCAAACTGTTAACTCTCAAACATACACACTTATTTAAAGATAACAATATAGCCATATTGGTTTTCAATTTAATTCTAGTATGCTAGAAAAGAACAGCATGTAACAGCTCACAAGTCAGCTTTGATGAAGGAACTGCATTTATACTGTATTTTGTTATGCTTTTTTCTAAAAAAAGCATAGACCTTTTGTAGACCTTTTTTCTACTATTCAAAAAGGTCTGTCTGTAACAATGAAGTTCTCAAAGCTGTGTTACTTTGCATGTTGAACTCAAGCAGTTCCTACTTACCAGCTTTTTACTAATTTTACTGATGGAGTGCCTAGTAGTTTATCAGGAAGAAGATCAATTTCTTTCAGGATGTTTGCAAACCTCACAGGAAGTTCTTGTCGCAAAAATGAGAAAGAAGTTCTCTCACATCCATTACTCACGCCTATAAAGAAGTCCAAAATAAAGTTTTTGTTTAAGGAAGTTTCAGGATGCAACTATAGACTGCCGACTTTCCACAAACTTCAGTACTCTCTTCCTCTGCAATCACGAGACTTTTACTGGCCAGCTCACCCAAGGGTACATATGTTTGTGCTGAATGCTGTTTACATGATGCTCAGACGCAGCGTGCTCCTGGACGGAGTACTCGTACAGTTCTCATTTAGACATGGGACTTAATTGCAATCCCCCAAGAAGCACTCCAGGCTCCGTAAACAGCAGGTTCTTCAAGGTGACGTCCGGCAGTGTCATGTGCGCACGGCCGCCAGCGCTGCCAGAGCCGATAATGGGATCTGGGAACAGCGCGTTCACTCCGCCCGACGGCTCCTCCCGACCCCGTGTGCAGAGCACCAACACGCCCCGCAGCCCATGTACCCCTCAGTGCCCGCACCCACGAGCCCCGCCGAAACAGCGCTGTAGCGCATCTTCGCTCTGAGGGCGGCACTCAGCTCCCCGGCGCCTGGCACCTGGCCGGCGGGTACCTGAGGCAGGGGGTGCCCATCCGAGGCGACCTCCCCGCCGCCGCCACCACCCCGGGGCCCACAGATTCCCAGCGGGACTGGGAATACCCGGTGGGGCCCGCTCCCCTCCTCCGCCCTGGCGCTGGGCAGCCGGGCCGGGGGACTGCGGCGACTTCAGCGCGGGCTGAGCGCGGAACCCTCCGGGAGGATGGTCGCCTGCTCCGTCCCGCACAGCGCCGTTCCCGCACGGCCTCCCTCGGCAGCCGCCGGGCTCGCCCCTCCGCGGGGAAACGAGCCCCCGAGCCCTGGGCTTGGGCTGCTCCCCGGCCCCGACCTCCCCCTGCTCCTCCCGACTCTCACCGAAGTCCAGCAACTGCTTCATGGAGAGCGGAGAGGGGGAGAAGCGGGAAAACTGCTCCACCTCCTGCGGCAACCGGCTGCTGCTGCTGCTGGCACTGGTTCCTGCCAGCGGGGCGGCGCTGCGCAGAGCGATCCGGGCTACCTTCATCGCTCCCGGGGCGGCGGGTGGGAGGCACGGAGGAGATCGGTGGGTGCGCGGGCGATCCGCTTGCTGCGGGACGGTCGCTGTCCCCTCGCCTGTGGCGGGCGGCTTCACGTGGCGCCTCTATTTACAATCGCAGGGGGGCGGGACTGCGGAGGCCGCGCCCCGCCGGGCGCCCCGTGACAGCGCTGGCGTGGTTCCCTTCCCGCCGGCCCGGGCCAGCGGGCGCTCTGCCAGCGGCGCGGGGAAGCGCCAGAGGTGCGGGCTGTGGGCAGCCGCGGGTTGGCACACGCGGAACGGCGGGTGCCCGTGCTGTGCCGCCCGCGGTGACATTGTGTACCGGGCAGAGGCCGTGCCCAGCTCCCGCCCCTCACGGCCTGCAGGGGATCCGGCCGTGCACCGGCCGTGTACAGACCGTGTACAGGCTGTGTACAGGCCGTGCACAGGCCGTGCACAGGCACCCCATAGGCTCCAGGGCTGCGGGGGGAGCGGCCCCGGGGAGCGGGCGGCGGTGGCACGGCGCCATTGCCCGGCGTGAGGGACGCGCTGGTGTCCGGGGGAGCAGTGTGTTCGCACTCATACAGGGGTGCAGGCGGTGCTGGCACTGACTGGGTTACTGCAGGGTCGGCGCGGAGGCTGCATGGAAAGCAAAGAGAGCAAAACCAGATCCCAGCCGCAGGGTTCAGGCCGCCGACATGTAGGTCATGGCTGTGACCTGGGTTAATAGTGACCAAATACCCGAAGACAGCTGTGCTGGTGACGCACTGGCCCCAGATCGGTATGTGGCCTTTGTTTACTGTCACTGTAGTCACCTAAGAAGCGGCTGACACAGTGCTCCCAGGGACAGCTCATCTTCTAGGCTCATCACAGCCGATCTGGGAAAAGCTCCCTCACCTTTCCTCTTCGCTGGAGAAGCAGCTCAGATCTCCAGTGCTGCCTGGCCTTTTCCCAACACGCCAAGTCCACTTCAATAAGGGCAGGGTTTGCATAATGCATTGAAGAATGGAGTTAATATCAGCGGAGGGCTTCCTGACATCCGAAAACTTGGTCTGTAACAGCAGGAGCATGTGGGAGTAAAATGATACAAAATAATGGTGCTCTAATATTTGCATACAACTCCCTGGTCCAATTTCATGTGCATATATTTACACACACAAACATATAAACTCTTTTTCAAGGGAAGGAAGATAGTATTCCTAACAATAAACTTCTGCACTTAGTTTAATAGAGGAGAACACTTTAGCTTGTCATTGTTTTTTTAACTTAATCTCATTTTTGTCTTCCTAGTCATTGTATGTGTTATCCCTTTTTATGGTTCTACTCCCACTGTACTTTATGTTTTATTATTTTATTGCTCCCTGTTTTATTATTTTATTGGGAGACTTAGTCTGTTGTTTTTCCGTCAGATATATTCTGGTTTACCACATTGATTGAATGCTGGCATATGAAATGTGAAATGAAGCAAAATGACATCTAAGAGCAGCAAATGTAATCACTTTGATTTTTCCTGTTCTTGCCAAAAGTTTAAAATTTAAGAATTTGGGATTTGCTTTTGACTGTTTCAACTTGGTTTGCCTGAAAGTTGCAGATGACTCACAGAAGTGAAAATATAATACAAACTTGTTTAAACCATGAAACGTGTAGGATAGCTTTTGTTTTGTTCCACTTTCTTCCTCAAGTGACTAATCAGTGATTAGCAGAAATCTCAAAATTTACACTTTGCAATAAAATCTGAGTCGAGAGAGTTCTCTGCACTAGGCAATTATTCCAGTTTATAAGGTCTCTATTTCCATTCTTCTGAGAATTTATTGATCTTTATTTAATCTGTTGGTGTGCTGAGCCTGATTAATATAAGTAACTCGACTATCCTTTGTGTGTAGTCGTATTACACACCCTATTCTGAATAGGGAAAAGGTCTACTAAGAATAATTTCTGTTGTTTGCATGAATTTTCTTTACAGCAACTTGTTTTCTCATTGTTTTTCTAGTAGTTATATGCAATAAGGTATGAACAATTATCTTACATACTCAGTTTAGCTCTGAACAAAGGTAAAATTGTAGTTGCAGGAAATACAGGAAGCATGTTGCCTTCCCCATTTGTTAAAAGGGAAAGGCTCCATTAACTCAAAACTTGGATGTTTTTCAAATCAAAACAAACTTCTACAAGAATTTTACACATCAGCAGCACAACAACTAACAGAGTTTTATTACTCAGATGAGCTTCTGAAAGAAGTATTTCTCCTTCATAATTAAAATTTGCTTCTTGCTCTTTGTGTGATGGTTATATGTTTCAGGAGGTTCTGAAAAATATAAATTTTCATTCTTATGTATATAAGATATATATCTGTGAAATAAATGTTATGGATGTCCTGCATATTGACCAAAACGGCTAAGTTTTAGGCACAAATGCAACAATATATGAGGATTCATGGTCAGCTAAGCTGCATGTGAACTAGGTTATGAAAATTGTTACCACTTCAAATGGTGCCTCAGTCTGTCCTGTCTTTAGCGGTGTTCTCAGTTTATTTCCTCTGCAAGTCACCATTGCACCTTCCTTGTGAAACATAGGACAGTTCTAAGTGTAGGTGTCAGAACACAATTATTTTGACCATGCAGAACAGTGCCAAATTCTGAACTGCAGTTTTCATCAGAAGGGGGTTCCATTTCTGCTGCTTAGATATTTTAACTTTCCTCTTCTGAACTGCCCTGGGGCAAGTTTTGAGAAGGCAGTAACAACTCTTGCAGTTGCTTCATCACAGTAATGTTTTGCTGACTATGCTTAAGAAAATGGAGCTGTGTTAACATTCTGCTTTTTTCCACAACAGATGGGTCCAGAGGAGTGGAATGAATGAAGCCTGGATTTCTGTCCATTTGTCTCCTAATAGCTTTCCGTTGCAATCAGCTGGCTCTCGCCTCATGTTTCTTACGTCCTTGCCCCTGGCAGAGACACAACGTGCTGTACTTCGGTCAGAGCCATGTTCCTGATCAGCCAGCATGTGTAATAACCAACCATGTTGCTGATATCTGATAGAAGGTATCATGGTGGCTTTTGCCCTACATTTTCTCTGTGGGAATGAAAAATTAAGGCTCCTTTTCCTAACCCATCAAGTGCTGGAGACCCAATAGGATGTGCTGGGATGAGTGCCATCTCCTGACCAGCTAGATCACGTGAAATGACCACTGTGGTTGCTGCTCTCTAGTGAAATGACTCTTGGCTGAGTTTCCCCTTCCTTTTATTCAGTGTGGAGCAAAATTTGAGTCTCTCCTCCCTAAACCACCTGCTAGTTTGTATAGAGTTTGTAGGGAGTTGATTATCTCTCCAAATTTGGTTCAAATGCTTAGGAGGGATGTTTTGTCAAACAGGTGAACAGGCAACATTATCACAGCTTTTTACCTTCTGGAACCAGATTAACATTTGGTGCTAGGGACAAAAGCAAATTCTAGTTCAGCTTTTGTAAGGAAGGGTAAATGATAACCCAGGAAGAGCAGTAAGTTTGGGTGGAAATTAATGGTAGCACTAGGAAGTTTTGAATGTAAGCAGAAGGAGTAGTCTAGTGACAAGAGCATGAGTCGTATTCGCAGCACTTTGTGAAATTTCCAGCAGTACCAAGGGCAAATCGCTCACCCTCCACCTGCAGATGGGTCTGCATTTATGGAATTGGGTTGATGCTTTAACCTACTAATACATTTGTTTTCTAATTATTTATGTGGCCTTTGCATGGAAAAAAAGACAGAAATAGCATTAAAAACAAGAATCATATCTTCCCGTTCTCATCTTTCTGTCACCCGACGCTGCTGCTGCACAAGCTGTCGAGCTGCTGGGGGCTCCTAGTGCAGCCAAAATAGCCAAAGTAGGTGAAAGGTTGTGGAGGAGCACACAAACAAGCTGGCATGCCTCTTCAGTAGTTCAGTGAGGGAAAGGTTCTGCAGCTGCTCCAACACTTACACAATCTCCTCTGGCTGCTCATAACTTGCAAAAGTCAAGAGTACAGTAGCTGGATCATTTTACAGATGGAGTTGTGGCTGGTCAGCAGCCTGCTTGGAGATGTAAACATAGCAACTCAGCAGCCTTGAACAGCAGACACCCTTTTTCCTCATTCCCTGCCTTTGTTACCCATGTTGGAAATTATCTGTTAACTCTGTTAAAATCATGGAAAATGAGACTGGATTACTGGTTTCAAAATTGCTTTTACAAAAAATAGCTAGAGGCTTGCCCAAGATTAACTATAGGTGTTTAAACTGGCAGTGTAGAGATAGAGAGGGAAAAAACTGTTTTGGAGTATACTGTACCATTCAGGAAATAAAGCTAGGACTCAAACTGTGATAAAAGTAGGACTCAAAAGTGTTTATCTTGAAATGTTTGTCACTAGATCATGTTGAATTCAGGAGGCTGCTTACTAAGTAGGGGAATAGTAATCTTCAGCCAAGTACACCATTGCTGGGGAGATAAAGGTAGACTTTCATTGTGGGCTGGCTCTGATCTAAAGTATATACCTAGACACAAAATAATGTCCTTTTTCAGCCTCATATGACTACTGTAGCAGTCCTCATGGAAGAGAATGTGGCATCCTCTATGAAAACTGCAAATGCAGAATTGAATAAAGAGGAAGGGTAACATCAAGACAGCTGCCACTTTGGGCCACAGCTGCCTTTAGTGTGAATACCTCTGCTCTGGGGAAGATCACCTGGGAAAAGGTGGACAC
Source organism: Grantiella picta (assembly GCA_013397955.1). Classification (NCBI taxonomy): domain Eukaryota; kingdom Metazoa; phylum Chordata; class Aves; order Passeriformes; family Meliphagidae; genus Grantiella; species Grantiella picta. The sequence goes on along the minus strand of VZRM01006404.1, from coordinate 898,574 downwards.
CTTGTGAAAAGTAAGGAACAAAGTTAATGCTCGCAAAAGAATATAGCTTTTAAGGTCTAAATGTGTTTCAGCTGAATTAGAAAACAGTTATATTTTTCTGTAGGAGTATGGGAATGGGGTTGGTTGAACAGGGTATCTCAAATTAAAAATTTTGGATTAGACATCTTAAGAAACACCTTACACAGAGAAGAACTTCTTGCTTCACTTGTAACACTTCCAGGAGTATGGGGCTTTGAACTGGTAGACATAGTGATTGTTTTTCAGAGTAGAACGCTCTGGGTGAAGAGGAGATGTTCTTGCTAGGTCTTCTATCAGATGCGCTTGGTGCTGTTGACTGTAGTAGGACAATTGGTGAAGTGGATGTGGTGGCTTGAGTTTCTGCTCAGAACTGTAGCCTTGAACGGTTACTCCAAGTTATCTTGTCTGAGGCTGATGTTAGAAAGCATTCCCAGTCATTCCCTCTCAGCATTTCCTTCATCAGATATGAAAGAGTTTATTTTCTTTTAGTGTCCACATCATACGAACTTGAAGGAGAAGTTTAGTCTAGGAAATAGTAAGCCAGGATATCATCTAGAACAGGGCTCTCTATGGTGTTATCTGGCCACTCTTTTAAAAGGCTCACAGTATGTCTGGAATGGCGCTTCTCCTTAGTGCTTTGGATTACCCAAGGGAAGTTTGTTTTTTATTTGCAACATCCTGACTGTTATCACTGAAGTGTGAATTCACAGATACTGATCAGTTGTTCTCATAAAGACTGGGTTTCCATAACATACTATACAGGAGATCTCTACACAGTAGGTCTATGGGATTTTTCTTATTTGGTGAAATGTATAGCCACAGGTTTAGTTGTGATGACTGCAGTTAAATATGAAAATGTAGCTTGTGTATTAAAATAGTCCTGATAAAGAGCCAGTACAATAAAAAATGTTGGCCGGCACAATTAAAATGCTTTGCCTTTGGGTTCGAGTAAGTGCAAAATATTTTTATATCATGACTAACAGATATCTAATTATGGGTAAATCACCTATGCAACATTGCTGGAACAGTCTAAACAAGGGAACTCTCCCTTTCTCCATTAGCTGTGGCACCGTTGCAATCTCATGGTATAGTAGACAAAACCAGCTAATTCTCTAGGTAGCATTAAGTATTAAGTTTTCTTGTTTCTGTAATTCTTTTAATACTTTTTATTAATATAGTTTGGTATTTTCAAATTCAGTTTTCAATGTAGTGCCCATCTAATAGTCACTGAAATGCAAAACAAAATCATCAGAGCTATGGTGGTACTTGATTTCCAAGATTTCTGTCTACCTAAAGTGACATAAAAACCCACACTAGTTTAATATTTCTTCATTTCACTTACTGAAATCACTTCAATATTCTAAATTTATTGTGATTACATTTATATGCAGGTATTTATGAACATACATTTAATTTAGTTTCTGTATGGAAAAAGACCCCTAGATATCAAAAAATACTGAAAGAAAAGAGAACATATTTACCTATTTAAAAGTTAAAAATATGTGCAAATACAAATCTTGATTCCCTGTTATCTGGGGCATAATACCTGGGTACAAATGATCAGCAATAAGTTTGCAGGCATTGTTTTCAAAAAGCTGCCTTTGAAAAAGAAAGTTTTAACATGCTCACAGGAGGATACAGTTTGTGAAATAGAGATAAAAAATATCTTTGTCTGTTGTGAGACCAATTGATTTACAAATTTAATTTGGAAAAATGTTATTTACAAGACATTTTTACTGTGCAAAACTAGATTCACTAAAATGTGTGAGATCTCCATTGACACCGGATAAAAAGCAATGTAATTTCTTCTTACACACTCACACAACTACTGTTGAAGTGTGAGCTGTTAGGCCTTCCATTTTGTGGATACTCATTATGAATATATATTTAAGTAATTGGGCATTTTCTCATTCCCAGAAAGAAGTACAAGCTTACCTATTTTCTATTTTATTGGGTACTGGAGAAATGTTTTGAAATTTTATTATTCAGATCAAGAAATAAATCCAAGATAACAACCAGAAGATAGTCTAGACAAGAGAAAACTTGGTAATCACCACAAGAGCCCTTGCTAGCTTTTCACAAGTGCTGAGAGTGAGGGCAGTGCTTTCCCCTGGGTTGGGTGCTGGAGAACCAGTTTGCCTTCTGCTTTCTTGTCCAGATATGCTACATGGGACCCTGAAAACCAATTCCTTATTTGCAAATCCCTATATGCTGAAGCTTAAAAATGACAGCTAAGAATGTTATAAAAAAGGCAGTGTGGCATTTAATTGGAGTAAGATACTGAAATGGATATTGTATGTATGTGTTGCCATGCTGAAAAAAACAAGTGTATCTGTGTTTATTTTTCTTGGTTTTTTGGGCTTACAGCATGCACATCCAATGATGTACATTCTTATCACCTCTCATGCATAGAAACAGTTTTTAAATTCTAAGTATTTCAGTTAAAAGAAATGAAATCAAATCAGTGCTAAGAATCCTACCTTCTTCAAGGCCTTGGAGAAAAAAATAGAAAGTAAAAATGAACAAATAAAGACATTTCTAGCACATTTTCCTTAGTCAAACCTTCATTACATTTCCCCTCTTTTTGTGGAATACAATAAATGGATATCGTATTTACCCTTTCCATGAGGAAGCCTCAAAAAAAGTGTTTGATTGCAATTTGAGAAGCAGTTTGTAGTTTTGTGTGAGCACTCCTGGCTGCTTAATAGAGGCTGCAAGACCTTGCAGGGGGATTTCAGTCAGAATTAAGAACCCATAGCACCTTGACAAATTAGGTGCTAGGTCTGACAACATGCTAAATTGAACTGTACTGTTGTAAAAACATGGGATAAATTTCCACCTGAAGTCACTCAAAGAGAACAGTTAAAGCATTTTGACTCAAAAAAATTTCTCTTTCAGGTAAAAAGGGTGTCTCTATTTAACCATTTCTGGAGAAATATGTCTCATATTGTACTTTTGAAACATCCAGATAATTCGAGTCCTTTACAGTCAGTTCATGTTTCAAATCTTGTGCCAAATGCTCAAATGCCTTGGAGAAGACCCAGAGGGAACACATAAAATTATATAGGAAAGGCACCAATTCACTCTTGCTGAGAAGTAATTTGGTTTGGTTTAGTAACCTGTGAAGTAGTTCTATCAAATTATGAACTTTAAGGAAACTGTAAAGAGTGTGATTATTGATATCTGCTGTAGGTGACCTTTATGTGCTGAAAAGATCATGAGGTAGTAAAGACAAAAAAATTACAACCTCCTTTCCTTCTTCTCTCTAATGGTCTGAAATTGAAAAATTGGATCTATTGAACCCCAGTTAAAGTTAGGACAGCCAAATAAAACAAGGCTACAACCTGCAACTTGCAGTTTTCCAAGTATGTAATTTATATACTTTAGAGACTAAATGCTGCTGCTCAAGGGAGCTGTGAGTCACCACTCTCACCTGAACATAAATCACTTCATGTTATTTCCATCCATTCACTACCTCTTCCATTAACTTCCCCCTCTATGGTAAAGAAACATATCCCAACATTTCAAAGGAATAGATGTACGTGTGCAGATCATCCAAAGCTGTTTGTCCTGCTTGTTTTCTCAGTGCTGTGATAACGGCTGTGTGCCTCACTCTCTTTCCTACTTCTCAGTATCTTTACTGGCTGTTCTTTCTTTGCTGCTTGTGTTAACATAATCTAAACTCCTGGCAGCTTTTTGGAATTTGGACTGGTATTGATCAGCTTGCAGGATATGGTGAATGCCTTAACATCATAGTTGCTGGCATTACAGCACTATGTGGCAGCTAACATTTCAAGTGCATTAGCTGTGCAAGTGACCTTTTAACTCTCCTTAAGAGCATCTCACAGCTGCAGTGAGTCAGCGTGCCAGTTACCACAGTGCTCTGAGGGTGGCATTTTAAGTGTCCCTTGTCATCTTGGTAAGGGACCGAAAAGGGAGTAGCATGACACGGGGTATGCCCTATGACACAGACATTGCCTGAGTGTGCTGGTTGCTGGGAAATGCTGACGGGGGCCTAGACCAGAGCCAGAATAGCATTGCTTTCCTTGATATAAATATCCCCTAAGAATTCCCCCATAATCACATCAGTTAAATTATTTTTTCCACAACTCCCTTTGGAAAGGAATCCTGTCTGGTCCTGTCCTGTCTCACTCTGTTCATTTTAATAAACATATTTTCCAGAAGTATATTGAGCAACATGAAGAGCATTGAGATATGCAATTGCCTTATTCTCCTTTCTATTTTTCATTAAGAAAGTTATTAATATTCACATTTTTTAAAATTTAATTTTATGGCTGATACACTGTTTATAGCATGGCCAAAAGGATGTGTTTCCCAATTCTAGTAGAAGTGTAGGGACTGTCTGATCCCAACTGCTGTATATATTTGTATGTAGCCTTGATTTGGTCTAAGAAAAAGCCTTTGTGCTTGCAGAACAGATTTATTCTATGTCATGACTGGGAAACTGGGCTGTCACCAGTAGGGTGCAACCCAGATTTTCAATTACTTTTTAAACTATTTAGGTATCTGACAGCTGTGTCTGAAAATACATTAAGGAGAGGTTGTTTACAGGAAAGGACAGGCTTGGTATGCTCACTAACTACTGCATTGCTGAGGAGCTGGCTGTACTGTTCTGTACTCAGAGTTCAGATAATAACTCATGAGTTGTTATAGGAGTTAAGTGGATGATTTTCGGCAGGATGGAGGAAAATCTTGCCAGCTGCACATAGTATTAAGTCCTATGCATAGCTACTGCAGTGTGAGATACTAGAGGGGATCACTGGGACATCCTTGAAGTGATGGGTTAACTTCTCAGCAAGAGGGAGGTTGTGCACGTGTTATTTCCAGTTACGGGATAGTGTGTGAATGACTGTGAATGAAGTCCTAATCCAATGTCCACTGCATTCAGTTAAATGTTTCCAGTCCTTTCAGCTGTAGTCTTCAGTGGTAACTGAATCAAACCTCTGTCTGTAAGACTGGAGATAGCAAAAGGCACACTGAAAGAAAAAAAGTCCATTTTAAGGTTCATATTTTAATTTTTCAATAATTTTAAAGACTTCCAGAAAAGTATTTTATAAGTCTGATTTGCCCCTTGTTTAGTTTCCTACCTTATGCATAGAATAATTCTATGAGTTGAATTTTTTTTTCTTATGGCTGTTTAACTTGAGAAAGTCAGTGACTTAGGCCACCTTTATAGCAAGGAAAAATAAACCAGACATTCATATTGTTGTTTTGAAATCCTTTTCTCTGTGTGCTTTGTTCTTTCTAGCTAAAATAAGCAATACTTCAGTTTTAAAAGTGCTCTGTATCATACAGGTTTGTTACCGATTTCTGTGAAAATGTTAATCCCCAAGTGAACAATAAGATACTGGAGGGTATCAATTTTCTGTAAGTATAAACTCACATGACTTCTTTTCCTTCGCAAAATGTTGGTGAGAACTGACCCTAGTTCTGTAAGAAACTTCAGTACAACTGGGCACTAAAGATACAAAGTGTGTAGGACATGGAACAAGATAGTATATTAGTATATTATTGTAATCTTATTTCCAAACAAACAGGTTGTAAACATTTGAACTAAGTCTAGAAATAATTAGAGCCTGGATTGTATCTGCTGCATGACATAAACCCAAAGCTGCTAGCTCACATAAATAGAAATTTGTTATTTTAAGGAAGATATGAAAGAGATATAAACATAGCTCAGGCAACTTAGTTTCTGTCAGAACCATGGCAGTTGTAGTTACGGTACATTAGAAACAGCCTGTTTATGAAAACTAGGCAGCAGTGCAACAGTATGGCATTCTTCTTTTACTATAGCAGACAGAACTTAAATACCATCTTGCAACTGAACACAAAAAATGAGAAATATTTACTATTCCATGGACCCCTTCCCCTCCTTATGTCTGAATTCACTGAAGACACACTATTTTTCCCATTTATGAAGTGTCAATGTTTCTGTAACACATAGTTCTTTTCCCCACTGTGGAAAGAAGCAATTTCTCATTCACCGGCATTTGTCTGAGAGCTTGCCATGCCTACACGTGACCAAGTATCCACATGCAGCAGGATTTGTGTTTTGGCTTTGAGCAGAGGTGGTAAGGGAAAACGTGATATAGGTGTACAGAAATAGACTGGGTATTTAGATTCTAAAGAAGTTGTCAGATCTGATCTAGGCCTCTGGTAGAGCTAAACCTATTTTCTTGTTGAACACAGACATTCTGTAATATTCTGGGTGAAAACGCTATGGAGTTGAAAACTAGAATTTTCATAGGAATTGAAAATAATGCTTCTGATATTATTCTATACATTCAAGTTTTCTATCTAAAAACAAATAAAGGAAATTATTTTAGAACTGATCAATGCCTTTTATGTGCCCAAGTTTCACCTTAAATGGACAACTAATTTTTCTTTCAGAAAGTTGACTTCCAGACTGACACTTAGCAGACAGATAATTCTGTATCCCCAGTCCTTGGCATAGTGAAAGTATCTTCTAAGGAAGCTGTCGCAAACCAGAAAGCTTGTTCTTCCTGGCCCAGAAAACGTAAGTTTCTCCTGACTGCTTTTAATTAGAGTTTGCTCCTGAAATGGGGAAAATCTAGCTATGCATTGTGCAAACATTTATGCAGCTGTTAGGAGAAATGTAGTTTTACAATGTTGTAGCCTTTCTTGGTAAATAATCAATCAGAGAGGAAACTTTCTGAGTTAATTATGTTCTAATAAATAACCAAAACAAAAAAAAAGCAGCAACATTTTGTAAAACCAGAGTTATTTTGTCTAGAAAGCAAAAGGTTTTGAAATGGACAGGAGACATTATTGAATAGGATTAAATCTGTCTATGTTCCTTGAGACATTCCATCCCAGCAGATTTCTGTGGCAATGCAGGATGTCATGGCAGCTAGCCCAGCCTAGGTTAGATTTGCCTGTGTGGCACTGTCTGAGCTCAAGGATGTTGACTGCTGAGATCCTGAAATGTTTCTTTTTATAATGTTGATCCTTTCTTTTGCCTGGTTGCAAAGTCATACTGAAGACGCTTACTCCTTACTTTTTTTTTTAATTTTTTTTTTTTTATTTATTTGTTTTCAGTGTTAATAGTTGGTAATTTGAATGTATCTGGTGTTAGCTAAAGAATTATTAATTATGTTAAGTTGAATAGTAATTGAAGATTTCTGAGCAAAAATAACAGTTTTTCAAGAAAAGTCTTTAGGCTTCTTGAAAGGTACCTTATGTTTTACATTCCTTTCACATTCCTGCAGTACATATCTGTCACCAAATATACAAAAAACAGCCAGTCATAGTATTATTATATATTACCAACAGACAGTTCTCCAGGGAATAGTAAATCTGTAAGTACTTTGGAAGTTACTTTGTTGAAAATTCCAGAAAAATAATCTTTCTTTTTCCTCAACATTTTCCACACTGTTTTCTGTATTATTTGCTAGCCATCTCATGTTTCTGGTGGTGGAAGTGATGGCTAAAAATGAAACAGGAATCTTATCTACAGCACACATAATAAAACAAAGTAGAAAGTGTTTGGTCCCAAGTCCAGTCCTTACACACAAAGAGATCCTCAGGCGACATGGCAAAAGGAATCTTGGGAAGTTCTGTGGATCCTGCACAGGCAACTGCCAAAACCATGGAAGTCAATTCGTGTCAACAGAGTAAAATGTATTGCATAACAAGTTCAAAATACAGCAGAGATTTAGGTAGTATTACCTGCAGAATAACAATGATAATAGCACTGTAGGACATAAACAAGGCATGAGGTTCCTGTAGGGCACTTATGATAACTTCTTCCTCCAAGCCTCCAAGTGATAGAGAAGCCAAGTGCACTGCTGGATCACATCCTGACCAAAGAGGGGCTTGTTGGGGATGTGAAGGTTGAGGACAGCCTTGTGTGCAGGTCAGCCTGCAGTGACCATGAGATGGTGGAATTCAGGATCCCAAGGACAGGGAGGGTGGAAAAACAAGGTCAGAACCCTGAACATCAGGAAAGCAGACTTTGGCCTCTTCAGAGATCTTGAAAAAGTGCTGTGGGATAAGGCCCTGGAGGAAAGGTGGGATAAGAAAGATTATTAATATTAAAAGGTTACCTCCTACAAAATCAAGAGTGTACCATCCCAATGCGTAAGAACTCAGACAAAAATTTCAAGGGCCATGTGGATAAACAAGTTCCTCCTGGCAAAACTCAAACACAAAAACTATGCAAGGACCTGTGAGGAATGCAGAATCGTTCTCTGAACATTTAGAGATGAAGCTTGGAAAGCTAAAACCCAGCTGGATTTAGATCTGACCAGGGGCGATGGCGACAACAGGAAGGGCTTCTATAGGTACNTTTGGCACTGTCTCCCATAAGATCCTTCTAAACAAGCTGTTGATACATGAGCTGGATGAGCAGTGAGGTGGGTTGAAAATCAGCNCCTCCTGGCAAAACTCAAACACAAAAACTATGCAAGGACCTGTGAGGAATGCAGAATCGTTCTCTGAACATTTAGAGATGAAGCTTGGAAAGCTAAAACCCAGCTGGATTTAGATCTGACCAGGGGCGATGGCGACAACAGGAAGGGCTTCTATAGGTACATAAGTGACAAAAGGAAGACTAGGGAAAATGTGGGCACCTTGCTCAATGAGATGGGGCATCTGGCTACACAGGGCATGCAAAAGGTACTGGATGCCTTCTTTGCTTCCATCTTTACTAGCTACACCAGCCTTCAGGAATCCCAGGTCCCAAATGCCAGGAGGAAAAACTGGATCAAGAAACATGTACCCTTGGTGAAAGAGGATCAGATGAGGGAATACTTCAGCAAACTGGACATACCTGAGTCCACAGGCCCTGACGGGATGCTGAGGGAGCTGGCAGATGTCATTGTGAGGCCACTTCTAATAGTCTTTCGATATTCTTTGATTTTTCATGATGACTGGGAGAAGTACCTGAAGACTGAAGAATGGTAAATGTCACTTCTGTCATTCAGNGAGGGTGGTGATCAGTGGCATGAAATCTTTGCTGGACTTCCTTCAGTATGTTGATGTCTGTCTTCTACTGGGACCTCAGANAAAAAAAAAAAAAAAATTACCAGGAGTAGTCAGCATGGCTTGACTAAGGGGAAGGGCTTGACCAAGGGGAAGGGCTTGACCAGCTTGAGAAACTTGTATGATGACGTGACTGGCTTGGTAGGTGAGGGGAGAGCAGTGAATATTGTTTACCTGGACTTCAGTAAGGCCTTTGGCACTGTCTCCCATAAGATCCTTCTAAACAAGCTGTTGATACATGAGCTGGATGAGCAGTGAGGTGGGTTGAAAATCAGCTGAATGGCCAGGCCCAGAGGGTGGTGATCAGTGGCATGAAATCTTTGCTGGACTTCCTTCAGTATGTTGATGTCTGTCTTCTACTGGGACCTCAGAACTGGACATAGTACTCCAGGTGTGGCCTCAGCAGTGCTGAGCAGAGCAAAAGGATCACTTCCCTTGACCTGATGGCAGCATTTGTCCCAGTGCAGCCCAGGATCCCTTTGGCCTTCCTTGCTACACAGGCACATCACTGGCTTATGTTCAATTTTGCCTCTACCAGGACCCAAGCTCTTCTGCAAAGATGCTTTCCAGCTGGGTGGCCCCCTGCCTGTAGTGGTGAATGGCTCTGTTCCTCCCCCAATTCGGGACTTGTGCTTTCCCTTACTGAACTTCTTAAGGTTTCTGCTCACACATTTCTGTCATGGTCCCTCTGGATGGCAGCATGACCCTCTGGTATATCAGCCACTCCGCCCAGCTCCCAGATTTGTGNCTGATGGCAGCATTTGTCCCAGTGCAGCCCAGGATCCCTTTGGCCTTCCTTGCTACACAGGCACATCACTGGCTTATGTTCAATTTTGCCTCTACCAGGACCCAAGCTCTTCTGCAAAGATGCTTTCCAGCTGGGTGGCCCCCTGCCTGTAGTGGTGAATGGCTCTGTTCCTCCCCCAATTCGGGACTTGTGCTTTCCCTTACTGAACTTCTTAAGGTTTCTGCTCACACATTTCTGTCATGGTCCCTCTGGATGGCAGCATGACCCTCTGGTATATCAGCCACTCCGCCCAGCTCCCAGATTTGTGTCATCTGCAAAGTTGGAGAGGGTACACTGCCCCGTCAGCCAGGCCATTGATGCAGATGTTGAACAAGATTAGACCTGTCACTGACCCCTGAGGTACACTGCTAGTTCCTGGCCTCCGACTAGAATCTGTGCCTCAGATGTTCAGAGAGTTTTCAATGTACCTCACTGTCTGTGAATCCCAGGCCATGCTTCACTGCGTTCTCTGTGAGGCTCTTATGAAAGACAGTGTCAAAGGCCTCACAGCTGTCCAGGTGGGCAGTATCTGCCACTCCACCCTTGTCTTTATACTTCCTTCATACTTTGCCTCTAAATTCTATTTGTAACTCACTCACTATGCCTACCAGGGCAGCAGAGCTAAGTGCACCACTATACAGAGTTTTCAAAACAGCAATCTTCTCAGAGAGAGGACCAGTTCCACTGGGGTTTTAAAGCCTTTAACAGAGGAGCTTTAAGAGAGTAGACAAAATTATCCCTCAGTCCCTGGGGGACGTGAGCCATAGCTAAGCCGGCGGCCTTGCTGCCTGGGTGGAGTGAATTGTGTCCCTGACACCTAGTGGCAACATGGCACTGTGTAACCGTAATTGAATCTGTGATACTCGCTTTATTATGATGCTCATGCTTTAATGGGGTGTTTTATTCTTCTTTTCTATGTATTAACCTCTTTTGTACTAATGAAAGATCAAGCATCAATCAATGTCTAAAGTCTTAATGGAAGTTCTGATATATGATGAGAAGGTTGAATAAATAGGAGGATCGAGAATACTGAATGACTCTATTTTACTAGCAGTGTATCAAACATGAGTATTTGAACAACTTAAAAATAGTGAGGTGAGTAAGGAAACAAAAGTGGTGTTCTTGTAATAAGTAATGACTTATTAGGGCTGATTTTCTTATCTCCTATAAATTAGACATAAAACTTAGTTATTAAATAAGAATTTTAATGGGAAAAAAAGATAAAAATGAATGGTAGCTGTCCCAGTCACTCTGTCATATCATGTATATGCTCTGCCATGGAATGTACCCAAACTCTTTCATTCACCCATCACATCTTCCTGAAAAGTTTGATGGTTAATAAAGCAATGTATAATGAAAAGATTTTTGCTATAAGAATTAAAGGAATGGATTCATGGACTAAGGAAGTATTCATAATCTAAGTATACAGGGACAGAATATATGGTTTGTATGATGGAGAGCAGAATCATCAAGTAGATGAGATGCTGGCTTTTCAGGGACTGGTGTTTTGGAGCAGCTCACTCTTCTGAAAGATCCCAGCCATTTCATCTGGAGAATGAGCATCCAAGCACTTCCCATCGACCAACTTGATTGACCCTGACTTACCTGAAGATGAATATGAAAATGTACTATTTAGGAGAGGTAGGAAAAGCATTTACAGTGGAAGACTTACAGTGAGCATTTCCGTGGGGAGAGATCATAAAACATGAAAGAGGCTGCAGTTTCAGGTAACAGAACATAGGACTGATATCAATGGCACAAGCCTAAGGATCCATTTATGAGGTTCCCAAATGCAGGCCTCTCTCTTACTGTGTCAATGGTCACACCAAACTGACCTCATGGCTTAAGAGTCACTTTGTCATAAATCAGCTTATCTTGAAGGAGGGTAGTGGTCTGAAATAACTGTGGAGGCATGGCAGTGGGATGTAATGCCAAAGCTTCTCCTTCAACATGACACCAGATGGTGATGCTACATATCTGTTTGGTGTTAGGTTTTTCTCAATGCACATTACACGCACTCTGAGCAGGGGGGATTTTGGCACTGACTTCCATGTAGTCATCTTTGGCTCCTGTACAAAGACATGAGCCTGGGGCTTGTCACTGGAGTGCTGCATACTTACATGTCTCACAGAGCTCACTGAAACCTTTTGCACACTTCGTTTCACAGTTTATGTGCATGTCAGAGGTTTTGGAACAAGAATAGAATACTCCCAAATATTAAGAAAACCCACAAAAATCAAAAGACTTAGAATTAAATAATAGAACTATCTCAGCATGCATTGAAATTCACTGAAATGAAGTTTCCTCTTATACGTAGAGAAACATTCCTCAGGTAAACAGGGAAGATAAAAACTTTGTTAAAAAGTAGAACATTAGCTGTCTTTAGGATAGTCATTAAAAAAAGTATGTATATAGGATGAACCAGTGGAAAGCAGAGTATCTGGTCATGCTCCAATCTGTGACTCATTTATAGTAATACCACAAGGGTTGTTTTTCTGTGGGCATGGGTTGAAAAGCAGTGCGTCTTTATAAATTCATCTACTCCAATTAGTGGCTGCAAACACAAAACTCCATCATCATACTAATGTACTGTAAAGTCAGCAGTGCCCTTCTAGATCTTGATGAGATCTGTTTTGTTTTCTTTTCCTGTGTAACCCTGGAACAGGATTTTTTTGATGTGTAGTACAATGGAGGTACAATTGCAACACCTTTGTAAACTTTTTACTCCTAAGCTTCTTGCAATGCTTTCAACATAATTTCACGTAATCATCATTTTGCCTTGCTGTAGTTGTATTTATAGCACATTAATAAAAGCTGCTGGCAGTGAGGAGGATTTTTACATCTGTACTGTACTGCAAAACCTGACAGTTAATTTTCAAAAACTAATTTCTGCTAATGAGTTACTACTCCTGGATGCTTTTGGAGAGGCATTAGCAATATGTGCCAGACCTGGCAGCTGTGCTGCTGGGAAATGGTGAGAAGCAGGAAGCAGATATGGACTGCAGGCAGCTGTCAGGCAATTATGTAAAGGAAGGTATCAAAGAAAACACTGCACAGCAGGTGCAGCCCAGGGAAGAAGGGGCAACACTAGCCACTGACACAGAAATGGGAAGGGTTGCTGAGATACAAGCTGGTGGCACACCATGTGAAATACATAGTCCCTAGGCTGTAACAAAGCCTCTGTGACTTTAGCTGTGACTGTACAGGAGTAGTCTGTGATAAAAAGTGAATCTCTCACAACATTCATTTACGTGATATTTTACAATGGATGGGTATAGCTGATGTGTAGTTCATCTGACTAAAAGATGTCATCCACATTTAGGCTACAGGCATCTCCTTAAGCTGTGGCCTGTGCTCAGTCATGCAGCAGGTACCTTGCTCCCCTGCTTATTCAGAGGGAAGCCTGGAGGCATTGAAGGCTGCAGGTAGTGCTGTTCAGTGCTCCAGCATCCCTCAGCTGCTTGCCAAGGTGGCTGCAGGGCAGCTGCTGAGAGACCACTCTCTTGTGTACCGTACATAGCTCTCCTGCAGCAAAAAGACCTTGGAAGCCCACGTTCTTCCCCAACAATGAGACCTTCCCCTTGTAACACAAGGTCCCAGAAATGCCAGCATCACTGCAGGGCTGGAGGGCAGCAGCACTACTAGGGACAGCAGATCTCCAGCATCAAGTGTATTCCCACATCTCAGCCAATCACTGCCTTCTGCCAGTTATACACATGTCAAGAAGAAATGCTTTATCTCAGGAATGACTGGGGTGACACAGACTCTCAGAAAGGCACAGCGGTTCCTTGGGCAAATACTGTAGCAGTCAAGACAACACTGCCAGATTTGTCTGCTGATAGAAAATTTTGTGGGAAAAAATGTGATCCTCAGTTTGTGTTAAGAGGTCCATCTTTCATGCTTTCAACAGACTCTTGGCACCATACAGCTGATTAGACTCGTGGCAGCTCTGCACCAACCCTGATGGATGATGCTAAATAGCTCTGCTGTAAGCAGGTCAAACGGTGTGCACACATGAAATCAGTGCTTGTCTATGCCAAAGCATGGCTTCTCCCTCCTCCACAAGGAAACCCTTTCCAGGAGGTCAACCCTGTGGTGTGGGACCTCTGAGATGACATAACTCTGGCAAGAACTCCCTTTCCTCCTTCACATTGGGCATCATGAACAAACAGTTTCGGGATTGTCACATGCCCTGCACTGTGCTCACATGGTCCCATGAGGAATGTGGGTCCATGGGTTTCCTGCTGTGGCACCTGACTGATGCTCCACTCTGCAGTTTTCTGCACTCAGATAAATCAGGGCTGTGACAGCATTGCTGCAATGAGGGAGTAAGTTTATAGGGCAAGAAACAAGTAATTTGATACAACTCTAAGCTTCCAGCATAACGGGCAGTAAGATATTAAGGCAGGCACAAGGTGTCCACTAATGACAGCTTACTACTGATCTCTCATCACTGAGACACCACCAAGCCAATGCACGGTACTTTTCTTCTGACCAGACTACACATTTTTCCTTTCTTTCTGCAGACCATTGCCAGATGTCTCACAGGCTACATGGGAATATGGTCTGTGGATGGGCACTTATATGATTTGGCCACCACAGACTCTGACCACTTTTAACAGCCCAAGAGATGAGAGACTTAGGAGCACCAACCTCGACCTCCCTAGTACTCCCCTTCTCTCCCTACTCTCCATTGTAGCTCATCACTTCCAGCATACAGCTTTCCAGCACAAGAGCTGCTCTTCTAACATGACCTTGATCTTATCTTCTCAGTCAAGTGTTTCGTATTTTGGGCTGTTTTCTAAAGAAACTATGTGCTCCAGAAAACAGAGGCCAGCAGCTATTCCACAAAAAAGTGCTGCAGCTCTTTGGCACTGCAGAGCACTGTTGCAATTGTGTAATCTGTCATGGATGTATTTCCCACTGTCAATTATTATCCCAGCCCTCCAAATAATGAGCTCTGTCAAGATGATGTGCAGAAGGAAAGACAGCACTCAAGTACTTGATGATCACAGGCCCGGAGGTAAGGCAAGTTGCCACTGCTTGGGTCCATGAATTTCAGGTAGATACCTTCTTTATTTTTGGGTGGAGATAGAGACATAGCCACTTTTCCTCCTTCCATTGCTGTCTCAGCATCATCTGGGCTGTGCTAGATTGACATCTAAACTTGACATCACAGCAGCAACATCTTTAACATCTTTGGCATTCATCACCTTTCCCTTCACCACTCAGGGAATGATTGTGCTGTGACTGCTGTCATTTATTCACAGAGAACCATCCCTGGAGCTGCTGTCACCTCAGCCTCTGCAGCTGCTGCCAGGCCTTTCCTCCTCAAAAGGCTTAAGGGTGTGTTCCTCCACCACAATCCAAGAAGACAAGGCAGGTGCAACAATCACTTTCAGACCCTCCCAGTTCTTTAGGCCTACAGCTCTTGGACCCCTGCCTATATCTTGCAGAGCTTATTGTTCTGACCCTGTCCAGACCTAAAGTTCATCCCAGGCCCTAACTCTCCCTAATCCCTATTTACTCTGTCACTGGCTTTATAAACTTCTAGTGTACAATTCCCTAAGAAAGCCTTCTGCCTCCATCTCCTCTGTAGTCTTCACTAACCGCTAAGTTAAGAAGAGTGGGCAGGAGATTTTATTGCCAGTGGATAAGATTAATTCTTATCCCTGGCACCTCATTCTAGAGATGCCTTTTTGGTGCAGACATAGTTCTGTCATGCCTGGAGAAAGCAGGCAGGCAGTCCTTGAGAATGGCACAGGGCATGAAATGCCTACATAGGCTTAGTGATGATGTGTTGGTTGTATGTACATGAGAATGACGTGGGCATCCTTTGAAGCAAAAGTGTCAGAATTGTGCTGCCTACCAAACGCAGACATCCCAATTCAGTACATGGGTGCGTTAAAAATTGTGGGGCAGTCAAGATGAATCATTGTCATACACTACAATGTCTAAATTAACACTGGATGCCTGCCTACTTTTAGTTCCAAGCCATAATCTCAGTGTCCTCTGAGCTGAGGGATTCCAAATCACTTTACCTGCTATATGCCAGAGATGCAGCACTCTGTTCCACCATGAAGTGAGGACAGATAGCCCTGTTCATGTCATGCTAAGCAGTTCTATTCATTTTGGCTGCGTGGAAGCAGCCTCCTACCTCCAGACTGAAATGTATAATTGATTTGATTTTCCAAAAGCCTGCGTATGAAGGCTACTCGTCTGCTGAATTTTAATTTGCCTTGTCTTAGTGGAACAGTCTGTGCTGCCATATCTTTTCCCTTAGGCTTCCTTGCTAAGATGGTTGCTGTGTGTGAAAGCTCGTAGCATTCAGTAGAAATTTTCCCCAACTCCTCCAGTATTTATTTTTAGATTTCAATAAGAAAAAAACATACCCATCTACAACTCTAGGCAACGACAGCTATTTGGGATCAGAAGCAATGCTGAAATAATCATGCTCACACACTGCAACAATAAATTCCCTTAACCAAACAGCACTTTGAAGCAGTGGAACAAGCCCACCACAGAACTGCTTTATCAGCTATCCCCCTTTAAGAAGATTAAACTGTTATATTTCTCTGCTGCTGCTTTCATCTTCCCTCTCTGAGTGTCATCCAGGCCTCCAGGCAAGCATAGCTGCTTGTCCTCATCTGGAGACTTTAAATCAGGAAAAATGAGGGTGAGAGAAAAGAAAAATTACAGACGTATTTGTCAATAAGCAGTGGGTATGTATGACAGGAGCATGATTCAAAAACGGAAGCCATGGCCAGGGCCAGATGTTTCAAGCCCCAGGTACGTGGTTTTCTAACACAGCAGCATAAATTCAAAGCTAGGACACTGCTTTGAAAACTTTTGTTGTGCACTGACACGTTGATAGCCACTTCCACAAAGATCCAGATCATTACTGTAATTAGCACCTACTGTTGTTGTGACTGTAGATAGGACATTAAGGCCAGAATTTTCTATTAATTTACACCAATTATTCCATCCAGCTCATGGTTAAGGCATAATGGAAAGGTGAACAAAGATGACTGTCTTGGGCAGAACAAAGTATGAAAAATAAGGGACATTTCAAAGAGACATTTTAGATAAATACTTTCCTTTAGAATCTTCTCTACATAATGCATTTGTACTTTCAATTGTATGAATAATTTGCTATAAGGTTCATTTTGTTGTCAAAAATAGCAGTTATCTGCTTTCATACATTTTAATACATCTTCATGGTATGTGAAATTCATGCATCTCCTTGTATGTACCACTGATTTTAATTTTGGTAAAGCTAAGCTTCAACTTAATATTTGGGAGGTCTCAGGAACCGTATAAAGGAATCCTTTGGTGTTTGCAAAAATGCAAATTGTTGTTGTTTTAAATCAAACATAAACGTATGGATTTCAAACCAAAGGTGGTGTGGGGAAATAAGACAACCTTTTGTAAGAAGGACACAATAATTGTAAAGAGAGCTGAGTGCTGCTGGTAATTCTGTAAATTCCAACATTTCTTTTGGTCCCTTCAGCAAAGCTATTGAGTTCCCAGGAGACACCAGTGTAGTCTGGTTTTTGAGAGAGCATTTCAGATTCTGTGCTCCCTAAACTGCCCAGTCCTGCCCCAAGCCTATTTCACTTTCAGGCGCTGCCACTCAAGCTGTGGAGCTCTCCTTTTGCAGCTTCCTCAGTAATTCAGAACATGAGCACAGTAGCAAAGCACAGTAAAACCCTTCAAGCCTGCTGCTGGGTCTGCATGACCATTGTCAGGAACTTGGGGAAGTGTATCCCAAAATGTTCTATTTCCTTCCCTGGTTAGCTGCTTTGCTGATGTGTTTCCAAGCCCTTCCCAGTACATTGAACCTTTTCAAATAAAAGGAATTGGTTGCACTACATGGCAAGCACCTGCTATTTACAAAGGCAGTAATAAAATTCTTGGAGCCTTTCTTTATTGCAGGACATTTCTGTACCTTGGTTACAAGTGCAAAACCAGAAGCCTGGGCAATTATGTGTTTTAACAGGCAGAGTCTCAGATGTGAAGTCAATTTCATGATTCCTGTTTCAGATGTACGGAACTGTTAAGTTTTAAAACAACTACTCTTCGGTGACAATGTTGTAGGAAAATGAGGAACAAAACAAGAAAAGAAGCTTAGAAAAGAGCCTGTCACTAAAACAATTGTTTCTAAGAGCACACAATTGCAATATGTTTGAGGAGTGACCCAAATCCAGAACAGCATGGAACTCATCCATCTGCCACAGATCTCCCTTTAACTTCTACTTCTATACATCATCTCTTATTTTTGATGTTTTTTTCTGAGAAAGAATTTATCCTTTTTAAGATATGTGGGGTTTTTGGCTTTGTCCATGTGTTTGGGCAAAGATCTCAGAGCTAGCAACCTACCAATAGGAAACCAATTGACAGAGAAATTATTAGTGACTGTCAACCAGATGCCTTTAAAATCTTCATTTGTATTCTCACATGGATTGTGGATATCCAGACTTGCAGAAGTTTCAGCTCAGTGATCTGCTTGGAGTTCTTACTGATTTCAGCAGTCAGTAAAAAAAAGCTATCCAATACTTTCTGCTTAACTCTTTTATAACTGAGCAACCACCCATGCATTTCTTATGTGAGTCACTAACTAGTTCACTTGTAAAGAAAAGATTTCTGAACCCATGTAGAATAGTGCCCTATAGTGACTTTACTGCTTTAGTGACTTCAGAAGTGATATTCCTCACTTTTTATAAAGCTTGCTTTCATTCTGCCTTTTGATCCTTTGTTTAAATCATTGCTTTTGAAAAGCTGGAAGGCATTTTGTAACATCCTTTGTTATTTGCCAAGCCCAGGTTATACCTACCATGCAAAGTGTCTAAAATGTGCTGCCATTTCCACTAGGCATTAGAAATGCCTGCTTTGAAATTAATTTTTAATCTTCCAGTGACACAAACTTCCTAGAGGGTTTGCTTATTTATTAATGCTGCTGTGAAGTAGGAGTTGCTGGTGCCTAAGGCAGGAAATGCAATGCACTACTAATTATTACTAATTATTTGTCTTATGTTGCATCATAAATGGTTATTCGTTTGCCAGAGCAACTTATGCCCAATTTCATTAATAACTTAACTGTGAACCACTCTATATAAAGTAACTTCAAAAAGAAAATACATCAAATGGTTTTCCCCTGAACTTTTCCAATCTAGCAATAAACCACATATTGCACTTATTAATGTCCACAGAAACCGCTACATTTTACGTGTTTAAGACGGAAGAGGAGAGACAGGCAAACAATGAATTTTTGTAGTTTTATCAATAGCCTTTTCCACACAATCCATGGGCTGTGATGGACCTCCAACTTTCCCTCAGAAATCTTTGATTTCTCTTCAGATGACAGCATGGTGGCTGTGTGTCCATGTTCAACCGACCTCTGCTGCAGAGAAGGCAGCTTGTCAGATGTCTGTAATTGCTGACCAGTTTGCCCTCTGTTGCTCTCAGAAAGCAGTCTGGGGCTACAATAACCACCCTCTCAACTCACAGAATGGGAATATAAAAGTTGTGAAAATAATCTTAACTCTGTGCTGCTGCACATTCACCTGGTGATTAAGACATGCATAATCAGCTGATGCCTACTAGAACAATATATTGAATTGGATATTACGGATTTGTATGTAATGGGAAAGTGTAAAATTAGTACACATTCTGGGGTATACTGAAATGACTGGATATTTGTCATTGAAAGCAGTTACACAGACATTATTGATCATAATGATTTTGCTTTGAAAAATGCATATAATCATATCTTCTTGGTTCATAAAGATTTTATCCCTGTCTTTTTTAATTAGTGGCAACACAATTTGCATGCCTAAAACAAAAACCCTATAAAAATGGTGACAGCTTTTGCTGTGGAAGATTAGAGAAGACAATGGTGAGATTGAGGTCAAAGAGAACAGGACATCATTTATAGGGAAATTTGTTATTCTTTCAGAGAACTCCTTAACTGGGCTGCTTGTGTATTTTTCTTTAGTTCCTGAAGGTTGTTACTCCTAGGAACATGTATCCTATGCTACCTAGGATTCCTTCTCTCCAAATTTCCTTACAATAGTTGATTCTGAGGAGAAAGTGGCTGGTTTTTTATCTATTACCCTGCCCATTGAAGTTATTTCTGAACTCCTCTGTATACAATTCCTCATTTTTTAATAATAATTTTATTAAGCCTGTCATTGTGTTTGATGAGGATTTTTAAACAATTTTTCCTTGACAAATCCATTTCCATCCTTTATTTTTATACTTTCAAAAGACTGAATCACCTCTGGCAAATGCGAATATAACAAACATAAAAATTGTGTCCCATTGAACTGGGATTTACAGGTTTTTTTAAGAAACATCTGATGTACATATATCTTGTGACATACATTAATGTGCCTGAAATCATCAACCAATGTGATATCATGATATGTCTATGATACCATGTTGCATGTGTATGATACCATGGTACCATGGTTATATGGATATGACAGCATGTTAACAATAGCAGGATCTCATCAGGGCCTGTGGAGAACCAGTCTCATCTGTCGATTCAGGAATACTAAATGACTCCAAGGCCCTCTTAGGTCAGGAACAATTTAAAGCAGTCTGCTGAGTTTGCAGGGAATTTGCAAATGACCTATTCAAAGAAACCTAGACAAACCCTGTGTAGCATTTATGTTAAAGCTGAGACTAAGGCAAACACTCCACTATTTTCAAAAGCAAAAAAACAAAAGTTTCTAAAGTTCAGTGTTGTCTGATATTGGAAGGGCCTTATTTTAATAAAGAGTTGCAAACCCAATTCCCCAAACTCAAAATTTTTCAAATTGTGCTTTTAAAACCACAGGGTTTTTTTCCACATGTTCCAGCCTGCAGAAGCAGAAGATGTTGCTCTTTAAGGACTTTCACAGGACAGCAAAAGATGAATCTTTCCTGATTCAACTCAAATTATATTGAGAAACTGTTGATCATCACTGTATCCTCACCAGCAATGGGTGCTTTTGTTCCTCTTCAGGGTTCTTTGTCTCCTGGCCAGGTGCAGTCTGGCAGGGTCTGGCAGGAACTGGAGGTCGTGTGAATCCTTTAGGCTTTTCAGTGGGCTGGGCATACCTCACTCTTCCCAGGGCAGGCCCTAGACCTGGAATGACAGTGGCTGGAATTAGTGTTTCCCACCAAAAGAAAAACAAGAGATTTGGCTCCAGGGACAGGATTCTGAAGAGTGTTCTCTTGGACCAGAGGGATGAAGAACAGTGAGTCTCACATCCAGCATATCACATTTTTGAAGGACAAACCATGGTACCAAAAGGTACATGTTTTCCTTGTATGTGGGGCAAAACACCTGTGTGCAATAAGGGAGAGGGAAGCTGGATCAGCTACACTGGAGGCGGGTGCTATCTGCAGGAACATGGACTATCTCCAACAGCTCTCTCTCCCAGGAGATGGACATATCAGTGTGTGGAGAGAAGCAGGGGAAATGCTAGAAGTCTGGCCCTCCTTTCTGGTAGCTGTCCCCCACATGAGTGGTGTGAGGAGACTGGGACAAACCAAAACCTCTGCCTTTGGGCAGTCTTGTCCTTATTTAACCATGAAAGCTTGGTCTCATTCATCTACTCTGGAGTTCTCCCTGTTCTCTGGAAAGGGGCAAAACTAAGCAGGAGCCTGCTGCCTTCATGACAGTTAACCAGGCTGCTACAGGGCTGATGGCCAGGCTGCCGTGGGGGTGATGGTGAGGCTGGCATGGAGGGGATATCCTAGGCAGCTTAGAGGGTGACGGCTAAGCCGATGTGGGGCTGCCAGCTGCTGCCGTGAGGATGGTGGCGAGGATGCTGCATCGGCTGCCGTGGGGCTGACGGCAGCTGCCATGGGATGGTGTCAGGGATGCCGTGGAGGTGGCGGTGGCTGCATGTGCTGTCGTGGGGCTGACGGTGAAGCCGGTGTTGTGCCCACAGCCGGGCAGCCGCGCAGCTCCGGCTCGGCTGCTCCCGGGGCGAAGCCTGCGCCACTGTGGAGGTGACAGCGAGGGGAGCACGGAGGAGCCGAGCGAGCGCACTTCAGGCCGGAGTTGCTGGGGGTCGGGCGGGGACACCGAGCCGCCCCTCCGCCGCCCCCTGCCCCGCGCCCCCCGGC